>VYZQ01046549.1:30376-52988 GCA_013400655.1 Mystacornis crossleyi | reverse complement strand
CTGGTCCTTCCCTGCAGTCCTCCCCTTTGTAGCCAGGACAACATCTCCACTCCAGCTCCGTCACTGTCTTATAGGCAACTGTGTACCGAGGCCTGAAACTCGTTCGGTATCTGCGAAAACAGAAAGCGTTTTAAACAATCCATAATCCAAGCTGCTATTTAGACTGAAGTTAAAATTAAAGTAGGTTTCAGGGGGTTTTATGATGAAAATCAAATACTTACAGCTATGATTCATTTTCTGCTTTAAATATTAAACAAACAATTGTTTCTGTCCAGGTTTGAAAGCTTCCTCCACTCAATACAGTCATAATAGGGAGCCATGGAGTAGGGGCTTTCATGTACGAGCGGAGGGATAAAATGTTGTGGCAAATGAAGGTACAACTCATGAGACGCCGCTGAGAGTAGCAGTGACCACCAGCGTATTACTCTATAAATTCAAAATGTTTTTCCGCTAACTTTTCATTGCAACCCTCCCTCCAGGGCTCTTCTGAATATCTCAAAATGCTTCTGCCTGCTTTGTCCCATTTATCTTCCCACAGTCTCCACTTAAACCATTCCTCAGAACCCATATGAACAGAGCAGTCAAAGCTGGGAGGGATATTCCAGAGAAGGACAAAATGCTGAAAGTGTGAGTCAGACGAGGACATGAAAAGAGGAGTCAGACGAAACACTGCAACCAATGAAGAAATCAGCTCTTTCCTACTTCATCAGTTAAGCTGAAGAGGGTCTGGCAGACAAACCTGTGCACACATTATGTACATACAACCTTGAGCTTCCCTGATTAGTAGCTTAGAAGTTAATAAATGACAAACTGATTCGGGCTGTGCAACTTTCTTTAACCAAAGACTTCTTCCATAACTTCCCTTCAAACACATCCCACATGTTCAGCTGTGGTCAGACACCGTGGTATCCCATCAGGCCAAAAGCAGAGCCTATGCTACTGGGTAAAAACTACATCAATTTAAGGTACAGCTCATTTCGGGTTGAGAGATGAGGAAAAGGAGTAAAACAGAGATATGCCATCTGAGCTCTATAAAATGGTATTCTTGGAGCACATGCAAACAAAAAAAGTCATCTCAGTTTCTCACGTGAATTCCTTCCTCTGAGTAAAACTAGCATCACGCTACTAATTTCCCTGTGGCTTTTTCAGATCTTTTTTCCTTAAGATTATTTCAGATTAGAACAGTTTGCATCCATTAATGAATGGCAGGTTCATTTCACAGCTGAGGTGTCCCTAAACAGTAACACCCAGCAGAATAAATGCAGAACAGCAGCAAAGGAATCTACAGGAGCTCTTCAGCAGATTTCAGCTGTAGCCTGGCTGGGCTCACAGGGACTGTATCCTGGGACAGAAAGAATATAGTACAGAACAGCACCAGAAGCAGCCATGCTATCACACAAAAATCACCTATTTCATTGAACATGGCCTTGTATTAATATGCAAAATTCCTTACTGGTCAAAAAAAAAATCAGTAATCAACTACCAAATGGAAAGAAGTAAATCTCACATAGACTGTGAAACATTTCCTATTGAAAGTCAGAGTGGGACTTAGCTTACTGTTACCCTTCAAAGCTTCTCCTGCCATGCGTGCAAATAGTTGCTAACATTTTTTTATTCAGTATATTTCAGATACATAATTTTAATATAATGTCCCCCATCTGACAGCCATTTGCTGTTCCTTTTTGGTAAGCTGGTTAACAAACTTGCGGTGGCGTGCTTAAAATATTAACCGCTAACTATGAATTTGTTTCTTTTCCAAATGTATCTTTCCCAATTCTGCCACATTATAGTCTAATTTTTGGCACTCGGGAAATACTCAGTGTTGTTTCGCATTATTACTTTGTCTACGGCTTCTCATTTAAGGGGAAAAAGCTACTTTCACTAGAGACAATCATATTTTTTTCCAACTATTTCTGGGCCAAGAGCAGTTTTTACTAATAAGCTTCTCTGGAGGCCTCTCCTTTCTGTGAGTCTGCATAGGAAGGCAGGGGCAGGCTGTGCTGTATCTCTGTCTAAGAGCTGCTCATAACTGCAGTGGTTTGCTGTGGCTGTCAGCTTTTCATAGTCTGACTTGGAGCACGTAAACTCAGAGAGGGTTTCCAATCCTTTTATACCTTCTGAACACCATATATGAAGCAGCTGTAGACTGCACTCCAGCTCATCATTTCTTCTACAATTTTCACTTAAACATCTGCTGAATCCTGTTTACAAAGTACAGAAATCCCCAAGGTCAAGTGCTTTAAAAATTAAATAGGGAGTGCAGTGTAGAGGGCACCACTGGGAAGAACAATATCCCGGCCACCCAGGAACTTCCTTTTCCTTCTCCCTTATCTAAAGTATTAAACTACATCTTGTGTAGATAATTTGGGTTTGAATCCTTTCCTTCCAGCTAGCTGCCAGAGTCAGGAGCACAGGATTAGCTAGATGCTTTAGTGTTTTGAAGTGGTTTTAAGAGTCATTACAACCTCTCTCACAAGCACCACATTACTGAAATGCAAACTTTGAACTTCCAGATCAGTTTTCACATGCCGGAAATGGTTGTACATACTTCTGTATGATTTCCATAAAACACTTAACTGCTCCTAACTTTGTGTGTGTTCCTCTTTATTTTCAGGGCCAAAGCCCTTCCTGAAAATTACAGTATTTTGGTTATTTTCAAATGCCACGTCTCTCTTTTCTCCTAACAAAGTTTTAAGAATATAGCTGAAACTAATCTTATAAAATGAATAAGAACTATTTATATGCAAATTGTGCACTTCTTCACTCAAATTACAGAACGAGGATTTTCCACATTTTTAACCATTTTCTCTTTGAACACCTTCTCTGTAGTCATATTATCAACACAGACACTTTGAGATGACTTCAACAGTCAGACAAATCATAAGACACAATCAAATACAAAAGAAGAGTATAAACAAATAAAAAGAAATTAAGCTTAATATTTTTCCAATGTCAAAAATTTAAAACTTTTCCAAACTCCATCTGAAAAATAAAAAATAGGCATGACTGACATTCTGACTCTTTTTTGTTTTATTGTTTCCTGGTCCTAATAGGCATAAGATGCTTAAACACTATTTAATTAAAAAAATTTTTTTTTTGAAATGCAGTCCACTTCTTACAAATTCTTGCAAGTTCGAGAACTCAAGAAAATATACAAATTGGATCTGTTTTGTTTTCAGATATGGTACGGTACATCAAATACAGATTAACCTGAATCCTAAATCACAATTCTAGAGACAAAATAAGCTAGAATCATAACATTTCAAAATCTGGATCTAGAACAGCTTTCATATTTCACAGTTTGAACTGTAGTAACAAGAGTTATACTCATGGATAGCTCAAAAATTCAGCTGGGATTTACTTACCAGGAACTACTTCTCTATACTGCCAGTCCAGCTGAATGAATCACGGAGCTACTCCCATTTCCTCCAGGAAGGCTAGTCATGTAAGGCTGGGAAACAGGAACTTACACTAGCACTTCTCTAATTTGAATCCAGTCACATAAATTCTTAAAAATCACAGCTTCACTGCTACAGCTTCTCCACCAATGACACTCTTCATGCACAACTGCTGGGCAAGTTGCCCATGTAAGAAATGGTGTCACTGTGCACTGACAAATGACAGTCACCATCCAGCCCCAGGGAGATTCTCAATCACACAAGACGCTTTTTAAACTCAGAACTTCGTTCACCCAGTGAATTTCACTGGAGGAGCTGGGGAATTCCAGGATTTTGCTAGGATATAGCAGTCTAACAGCACTGAACACAATTATGTTGTTGGTTACAGTTCTAACAAAACAAACCATAATTTTCTTCTAGGGACCGCATCCTGAGAATAATTTGTGATTCTATGTATGTGAAAGACATAGGACTGGGAACTACCAAAACATACAAATTAGACATGTCTTTATTTAAATCTGCAGTATTCTGAATCCAATTACTCACTTGTAGTCACAGCAAACATATAATATACAATCACAAGCACACTAAACACACAAAATGCACTGAGGGTACCCAGAGAGACAAAATGTTGCTTCTCTATGAAGCTGGATAAAGATACATGGTTGGAATATAACACCAAGTTTCACACTGTTCATCTGGCAGGTGTGAATCCTTTATCTAGTGAGGGAGTTTTAGCAAAAGGGTCGACAAAACCTTCCTAAGTCTCTCAAAAATTGAGGCTCCGTTTTTATACCTATATATGCTGCAATGCAACTAAAAAACAGTAAAACATCAAATCTTCCTCTGGTTGACTTGGATTTCTGCTATTCAAATAAGTGTTAATAAACACAATTATTTTTACAAATATACTTCAAAACTATTTTAAAAAATAGTAATATCTTATGTGGTTAGAAGTTACATATAACACACCAGCATTTACTGTGCCTAGTCACTCCATTCTCCTGTGGATTTCAAGTCCAAGACGATGGTCATAACTTCTTGATGAATTGAGCTAAATACTGAAATCATTCTTTTATAAAGCATGAATAAAGGTTAATATCAACTGTCTCTAATCTTTCATTGCAACAGAGAACATAAGAACAGCTGTTTTTTAGGAGTTTTTCCACAACAGGCTTGTAACTACCCACGCCTACTACCTTCACCATGAACTCAACATGCTGATCAAATGAGAAAACACACCCAGAACACTAATACAGATCTCCACTTTTAATATCTTAAGTGTTTCACAGCTGAAATGAAGTTGTACAGGGTGACAATAGCATTCAAATATTCCTCCTTTTTGAGAGAGAAGTACTTCCATAGGAAAATACTTGATTAAAAATTCATGTTTGCTGCAAATCCTAGACATTTTGACTAGGGAATGAACTATATTATTCTCATGGTGCTAAGCCACAGAAGGAAACAGTTAACACTGATATTTGGAATGTCACCTTATGGCGATAAAACAAATCAGAAACATTTGGATGAAATTTGTGGGAAAACATATGGCTCAGCTCTGTAACTAGATATTAGCATTCAACCTTTTGGGAAATGCAATGAGATAAGTGCCACCACATCCTCACTGTGAGGAAGGGACCACAGAATCAGCATGTTTCTACATAAGCAGTGTATAAAATGTTTACACTGAGCACAAAGCTTCAATGTTGGTCCAAAATTCTGTAGTGATTGGAACAAGTCCCATGACTTCAGCAGCCTGCAAATTTTTGTCTTTACAAAATAGAAGATACAAAATCTACACTATTAACAGTTTTATTGCATGTAGACACATTCTTTGTAAATTGCATAGTCTGGTAGTTATATTTATACAGTTATACTAGACTTATATAGTCCCAGTCACCTAAATCTCCAATATATTGCAATGGGAGCACTGAAGTGGCATATAGACACCACCCAAAAACACTGCCTAGAGGATGTAATTAAATGCAATAGTATTTTGACCAAGCTTTTTTTTTTTTTGGTAGGCTGAAAATATACCTTACTGGCTGTTTATACCACACAAACACTGAACTAGGACCAGTTGATCCTAAGTTTTCTGCTTCCCAAGAGCGCAGGTCTAATTGTAAGCCTTGCAAATTGTGGCCAGAAATCCTAGCTCCACTGAAATCTTTGGAGATTTTAGCAGCTGCCAGTAACAGTGAGTTTCAGCACACCTGGATTTCAGGTGCCTCCTGTGTAGGTAAGGACAGGCTTTAGTTGTCTGTATTTCCATGAAGGCCAACAGAACTAGTCAACACAGCCAGCAGAGTCAAAACGGGGCTGCATTTCACCCTAAAGTCATTATTTACATCCTTTTACCTGCAGAGTGTGCTGGACACCACTGACTTGCATTGGAGTCACCATCACTGCACGTCTAAGCTCCCACGCTCAGATTCATCCCTCTGCATACAAAGCAGACAGTTTAGATCAGGGTGAATCAAATCCCACCTTTGTTTTTTGTTCTTTTATTACCTTGCTACTACACAGCAGCACTGGCAGCTAGCTTGTGTTCCAGCCCACAGATGAGCCTAATTTGAGAAAAATGTGTCTTTACTAAGAATTTGTCCTAAGGCATTTACAGCAAGCAGTGCAAAGATGTTCTGACAGGAATAGATGAACCTACAGAAGCCTAGGTGTTCAGTGAAAGCGAGAAGAGAGTGTTTCAAAATTTTTTGTGCTGGGAGAAACAAAGTTTTGAGGCACTCCTGTGGAAAATATAAAGTTATGACAAGCATCGCTAGGGCATATAACCAAGGAAACTCAGCTTCTCCGAGCTCGCACAGGCACACAAAGGAGTTCTTAATAAAGTTTGCACTCATGTATAGCACGGCCAACATTTGTACCAGATCTGCTCTGAGCTAAATCCTGAATGAAAAACTGCTGCTGTCTGAGAGCGTTAACAGGGACACAGACTGAAGGAAAGCAAGGGAATGAGTCAAAACACTCTGCATCCACAGGAACACAACTGCCTGCTGTGTACACACCCGAGAAATCACCCATCCAGGTCACTGCAGAGAGCGCTTTAGCATCTGACTATGAAAGCACTGTAATTTTACTGGATGTTTCATAGAATAGGAATGAGCATTGAGAGACTCAGTACTTTTTTCCATTGGTTATTTTTACTTGGTATTTTCACACTACCTGGAAAGCATGATGGGAGACGATAGCCTTCCATCTGGAAGAAATTGCTAAGTGGGCAGAGGTCTGGCACAGGTGATTGTATTACTCCTTCACACAAGGAAGGAAAAAGTTGTTTTTGTCTATCCCTAAATAAAACAGTCATCTCATCTACTGGTGTCAGGGAAGAAGTCGAGAATCACGGTGCCCCAATCAGCTCACGGCAGCCTGCTCACTGGCACTTAGTTGTCTTCAACACTGAACACTATTTCAATGCATCTGAGAGAATCTGGCTGAATTTTACTGCAGAGTTTGTGTTTTGTTCAGTAAGAAGGACAGAAGATTACAGGAACTGGTATAAGACAAAAACATTCAACTATTCTCAGGCAACACCACATGGTTTCATTTCAAAGTCTCCAGAAGTGCCATTGTTTATTACTTATACAGTGGATTTTATGCCACTCAGCTGGAATTCGTCTATCAAAAAAAGATGAGATTCAAACTACAATTTTCTCTTCCAGGAGAGAAATGTTTCTTTGTGGAAAGAAAGAACCAAGGGACTGCACACACTGAAATACCAGCTCATGTCTCATACTAGTTATTTCTTCTTGTATATGTGTCTTCACACACACATACCCAAATACGTACCTGTCTGCCTAACTCTCTCTTGGCTGCAAAGGGTCTTATTTTCAAAAAGCTGACCATTAAACTCCAGCAGGAAATGCGCAGAACTTTAGGATGTTATTATGCCTAATGTTCATAAATTACCACTAGGTAGGCATCCTCTTCTTATGAGCAGCAAAACCAAGACACAGGATGCATTTAAGCAACTTAGAGCCACAGACAGCCTGTGGCAAAGCTCAAAGCACAGCTTCAGTCGTGGGATTGACAATGTTGAAATGCCAGTCAAATACATGACACATAACACACCAAGAAGCTATTAAAATCCCACTTAAACAGGAGAACCCTGAAAATACAGCCCTTTCAAAAGGATTTCAGGAAAATTTTGTAGAGCAGCAATGTGATGTACTCTTAACAGTGATGGAACAGGAGCAACTTTGCAACAGGTTATATGTTAACAACATCATCGCCTGCCTCTCCCAGCAGCAGGGACCCAGTTGCTCACCTTACACGAGTGGAAAGATGAAGTGAGGATGCACAGCACTGCTACTGATAAAGCTGCCTGAAAAACTGAGCTCCAACTGTATCCCTTCTGCTTCTCTGCCCATGAAATTCTAGAAATGCTCAAGAAACAGCTACTGCTGAGATTTTATTTGAAAATATACCCAGATGAAACAAATAACCAATACTTTCATGAAGGCAAGACCTAACCTGTGAGATTAAGTGGGACCCCAACTTTGAGAATAAAATGGAGCATTGTTTTGAGAGCTGTTACTTTCCAAGACACCAAGTCAGAAGTGAACCAGAAGGGAAAGGAAAGATGAGATGCAAATGCAAAACTGAAGTCAGATGGGAGTCATAATATCCCCAATGTGTAAAACTGGCGCTGCCCACTGCCTAATGATACAGAATGTCCCTTGGTTATTTGGGTGATTTATGATGAAATACACCAAAACGGGTCAGCAGCTCCCAGAAAATAAAAGTTTATTTCTTTGGCAACAGTTTGGTGCTCAACAGAAGAGGCCCCAGACCTCCAGGTCACACATTTCTCAAATCAGAGAAGCATGAAACTCTAAGTATTTACATTAATGTGAAGTGAGGAGTAGTGTGGAATTTTTTTTTTTTTTTACATTATTGCAACAAACTCAAATGATGTGTGAAATGAAAATTCCCTGTCCAGTTCACAGAGAAGAAAGACTCTGCTGCATTCAGTGCGTGGAGACAGAGATGCACAATTTCAGGCTTGGGGAGGCAGCCAGGAAAACTTACCACACCCAGCAGGATCTCGAAGATTTTCAAACAGGCACTCCAGGAGACTGAAGTTTTTTAAGTTTCCTTACTGTTTTCAATGCACAAGCCCCTAGGCTAACCTCCCTATGTAGTCAGCTAGCTGGAGCCTGTACAAAGAGATTGTGCTTCATACAAAATACACAAAGTTGGAAAGAAAGTCCTGAAGACCTTTATAGATACTTGGAGGGGAAACATTAAACAGCTTTCGCTTTCCCTGCAAGTTTTTGTGCATCCTGAAAGCTTTTCTTATGAGATACACATTGCTGGAGGCCAGTGGCAAACACAGGCTCAATCTGTGCTGACTTGTGTATCTGAGGTTTGATCCTGCCTGGTGCTGAGCACTCTGACACTGATCTGCATGCCTATTATCTAGCAACAGAACAGTCTCAGAGAAAACTACTTTGGGACTGTTGGAAGGTCGAAAATTACATGGGGATTTTCTATATATTCCTAGACTGGGGCTGATGTACTCCACCCAGGTCATTCTGGGGTTGCCAGATGGATGAAGACATTCAACTTGAATTGGAGGTCTCATATGAGGGTTTTCAGCTATAAAATTTCCACTTTTACCCAATAAAACATTGTTAATAAATGCTGAACGCTGCTTACTAAATGTAGTGTTTTGCTCATAAGTAGTAATCTGTTCTGATATTTATGAATGCAGAAAACTTGTAGTAACATTCTCTAAAGTTATTTCAATCTTGTGCTTTGAATCTTCTTCTGGGCCATTAATAAAGTCGTGATTAGTTTGGCACTGGCCTTATTTATGATCATTTGAAAGTCTAAAATCAAAAAAAGTTGGAAAATATTGCTCAGTGAGAGATTTGGAGAGGCTTGCTACTTTAGCTATTAATCCATTCATCATTTTCTTGGTAATTTTCTAAATGAAATAATGGGTTTGCTTAGTATACGTATATCATTAGTGTCATGACGAGAAACTTTTACACTACATCATGAAATTCACTTCTCACAAGCTAAAGACAGATAACCTGACTTGAGCACACAAATATCTTTACTCACATGAGGATAATTAATGGGGGCTGGTACATGAATTAAGAGCTCTGATAAAAACTGCTTTCTTCAAGTCCCTGAGCAACCTCACCTAACTTTGAAGCTGGTTCTGCTGTTAGCTGGGGGCTATGAGGGGATTGCATGACCTCCAGAGGTCCTTACCAATCTAAAGTTTTTTCTATTTGATCTACTACATCGTAGGGAGAAGTCCTGTTTGCAGTTCTGTAGCAAAGACAGAAACCCAGGAAACATTCAGCCACCTCAGTTCAATTCAGACTTTGAAATGAAAACCTTACTAGTGAAAGCAGCTTCCCCCAAAAGTGCTGGGCCATAAACTGGAGCACCTTTGGTATAGCCAGGTGCACCCACACACTCTACAGAACAAGAGGCAAAGCAAAAAGTTGCCGTGACAACATCCTATCCTGAACCGGCTATAGTGACAAGAGGCTGTCCCAAAAAAGCCACAACCCTGAAGAGTGTGTAGGATCTAACCAGAAAGGCAATGTTTTTCCTTTTAGAAACAGCTAATGCTACTAGTTGCAAATTGCTATTACTGCCAATTCAGTTACCAAACCATCCATAAGAAAGCTAGGAATGGAAATTCTTTTCACGGCAAAAGAAGAGGTGAGGGGTCAGTTATTTATGAAGCGGTATTAAATTTCAAAACATCCAAGTTCCTTTCAGTGAGTGTAAACACTAATATTTTTGTACCTTTCAGCCCAGTGACCAACTAATAACAAAGTTCCTCCTTCCTTTGCTAGTCACAGTTTTAAGAAAAATAAATCAGGAGCCCCCCACACTTCAAAGGGAACATACTTCAAAGGGCATTTCTGCTCCTTCTTTCTACTCTCTCTCTTCCTATCTCTTAAGCAGCCACACTTCAACTCACATTCATCCCCGACACCTTAATCAGCCAAAGCATTCACCAACTTTTCAGCAAGGAAATGCACTATCGAACCCAAGTACCTATAAAACAGTTAAACAATGAAGTGTAATAATTTCCTGAATTTCAACTTAACCTTTGAGGAAAAACACCCTGCAGCCAAAGTGAATTTACAGTTAACAATCCCAGAAGTGTAGTCATTCCAACAGGGGGCTTTGGGGTTTTTGTCTTCAGACAAATTATATTTTAATGGGCCTAAAGGTTAGATAAAAAGGGTTCATGCATGCATACAATTTTAGGCTTAATCACCAGAGCCTTTTATTTCTAAAAAAAAAATTCGAAGGCAAATCAGGGATGACTGTAATCCATATCTGCAACACACACTTGTCTGTGAAGAACACATGGAAATGCTCCCCTATACACTGCAATCTAAGTAACTGTTATGCATAACCTAGACTGTACCTAAACACTAGAAGGGCTCTTTAAATCTTGTCTTAAAGTAATATAAACCAACAGTAAATCCACTGACTGATTAAAAATTAGACCTAATAGTACTTAAGTACTAATAAAACACACGCATCCATGATACAGTTAAGGAACTCTTTGTTTGATTTGGATCTCACTGTCCCTGCTGTCTGCAGCTGAATGAGCTCTTAGATAAACCATGGGTATCAAGAGGAGACTACACAGGGACTGTACTTTATTCCCATGAATATCTGCTATTTAGTTCATTTTAAGTTCTCTGTTCAAGTGTATAAAGGAGAAAAAAAGAGAATCATTTCCACAAAGTCCTCATAGTAATTTCTTTGTTGTTTTATAGCTATTTCCTATCCTATTTTTGTGAATTTTTAAGCTAGCAAACATATAGAAACACATTTTGTTATTCAGATCGTTACTCCTGAATTAAACAGTATTTTTCAAAGGAACCAAGTTAGGGGTTTGCAGGATTTGAGGCATGTATTTCAGACTTTTTGGATTAGCACCTTTCTTACTCTGCCACTAAGAAACAGTGTATATGCAACAGACATAAATATAAAATGACAACCTATAAACAGTTTTGAACACAATAAAATTTCAAGATTTTGATATTCTACCTTCTCCTGGTGTTAATCAGCTGGTGCTGTGACAAGAGAAAAATATTTTATGGTAAGAATAACGAATATTTTATGTTAAGAACAAGGAATTGTTTTGCAGTTGCCATTATGGTTATGAAGAAAACGACAGTGATGTTGACCAAAGAAAGTCAAACAGAGGAAACAAAGTCTTATGATAAATATCTAATTCCATTCTCAAAAGAACAAAAAACCCCCATGAGACTGGACATGGCTGGTGAGGCCAAATGTCTGTTCAGCCCCACATTCTCTCTCTGACTGCAGCCAACTCCAGATGTTTAGAAGCACAAGGACAGACAATGCCATTTCAGAGAACCACAGAGAAATCTGGAAGGGATGGGACTTCTGGAGGTCGTGCAGTCCAGCCCCCTGTTCAAGCTGGGATTCCCCTTCTTACTTCTGCCAACAATCTCACACTCAGTGCAGGAACTTCCTGAGCTAGAAGCAATGCCTTTGCACTTTCTTCACTATCTACTAGCATATAGTCCATGAAAGTCCTAATTTACCGCCTCTGAAATTCCTTATCTTAATGCTTGGTGATTTATGTGTTTAAAGAGCTCAGCTTCAACCCCTCCTCATGCCTCTGTAACTCCACTACAGAGATTTCTAAGGATAGAGGGCACACCCCATTACACATCCATAAACTCAGTCAGAAATCCAAAATCGCCAGTTCAAGACTCCAAAGAGAAACAAGGGAAGTTACACAAGACAGTGTTACTCAGCTGTCTGCTGTCTTTGTTTTTTCCCCTCAAAATCTAGTGTTTATAGAGAGAAAAGCTGGGTTTTTAACAAAAATAACAACCCAAACAAACACAAAGCAGCACATTTGAATGCCAAACACCCAGCACCTATTGTCATGGGCCCCAGGGTGGCAGTGTCATCTGTGTCTGTAGTTCTGTTTCGGTAAGACCCAGGATCTAGTAGTATCTGTCTCATCCTCACTGTTTCATGACAAAATAAAAACTAGTTACCGTAGCTTTATTGTAACACAATCTTCATCATCACCTCAGCCCAAGTCTGAGCCTACGAAAATGTATGGGTGTCTTTTCAATGACTTCCTGGCGATGCTGAAATGGTTTCACAGAGTGTGCATCGCCCAGAGCTTAAACAGAAATGTGTAAATATTACTGTTTTTCAAGTGGAAGAGTGAGGAAAGGAGATTTGCCTGCGATTAGCCAGCAGGTGAGTGAGATCCATCTGTTCCCTGATGCCTGCTATACCTGCTGCAGCACACCTTGCCGTAGGTGGCCACTCCACAGATCACCACGTGGTCACAACAACGAAGATTAAAATCAAATAAGCAACTCTGCATTACCCCCCTTAAAAATCTTTGCACTGGCTGCTCCCCTTGCTGGATAACAGACAGGGATACACAGACTGTAAAGGGGCTGGCTCACGTTCCTGGCTCTCCCTTTACGCGCCGATCCAGCAACACAGAGCGGCCATAAAACCGGTTCCGAGCGCGGCTGCACGCTGGCAGCTCCGGCCCAGGTGCGCTCCCAGCAGCGCATAGGTGCGGTCCTGGTGCCGGCGCTCCCGGCGCCCATGGAAAGCAGCCCGCGTGCTTTCCGCCCGCCTGCACGCCTCTCCATGCCGACGAGGTGTGCCAGCGCAGCTCCCTCTCGGCTGCACGGAGCAGCAACTAAATCTGGCTCCAATTAGCTCCGGCAGCCTGATGTCCGCAGCGAGCGAGCGCTTTGTTTGGGGCGCGCTGGGGACCAGGGGCGGTCCGCGCCCCCCTGCCCCGGCCCGGCGCTTTTCGGGATGTCGGGAACCACCCGAGCGCCGCAGCAGCGGCCGCTTCCCCGCCGGCAGTGGGTGGCCAAGCGCTGTCCCTGCCGAGGTCGCCCTCTGCTCTACTTACACCAGGGTGGGCTCGCAGGGGAACTGGTTCCAGGCGCACTTGTACTGGGCCTGGACGTAGCTCTCCGTCCCGTCCAGCACCGAGCAGCTCACGTTCTTGTTCACTATGTAGGCGCACCAGTTCCTGGGGGAGAAGGACAGTGTCGGTCAGGCAGCCCGGGCTCCGCAGCGCGCCCGGCCCGGCGGGTCCCGCAGCGCGCCCCGGGGCGGGCGGTACTCACTTGCTGCGGGAGCCCGGCCGGGAGTACGGCAGGTGCGGGCTGCCGTGGCTGAGCCCGGCGGCGCCCAGGGCGAGCAGGAGCGGCNCTCCGCTCCAGCCCCCCGGCCGGGCATGAGCGGTGAGGCAGCCCCCGGCCCCGTGTGGCGCCCGGCCGCCACCAGCGGGTCCCCTCGGGGCAGCCCCCGCTCCCCGGCCCCTGCCCGAGCTGGCCGGCGACAGCCCCCAAACCAGTTTTTCCCACTGGAAAGCTGATGGGAGGAGGGGGCAGGGCCGCTGGGGAGGAGTCCCCCGCCCCCGGGGACCTGGGTTCCTGGGGCAGAGGGCAGCCCGCGAACCGCGGGGAAGGGGGCACTGGGTTCTTCAGGAGGGGTCGGTGCAGACGTGGTGAGCCCTCGGTGCGTGCGGGGGAGGCTGAGGCTGGTTTGTTGCGTTGTGGCAGCCCTGGGGTCCCTCCTGACACCAGTGCTATGAGGTGTGCGGTGTTCCCTTGTGTGGCCCGACGACGCCTCATTTCACCCACTGTCATGGGAAGGGGGCTGGCGGCTACCTCAGCGAGGGATGTACAATAAGCCTTTATTTGTAAGGAGAAGTGTTCACTGGGCAGAGAGAGAAATGGGCATTCAGCTTCAACTGGCTGTTAAAATCCAACTCAAGCACCTTGACCGAGTGGTCTACCCCTGTGAGGCCATCCCACCGAGGGCAGGACCACAGGGATGTCCCTCTATCCTCCTCAGCTCCTGCTGCTTTTCAGCAATGGGTCCCACCGAGGTCAGGACCGCAGGGATGTCCCTCTATCTTCCTCAGTTCCTGCTCTTTTGTGAGTTGGATTTTTGGGCTGAAGCGACACTGAACAAAGAAAGCATCGAGGCTAGGCCAGGGCAGGCTGCTCCCATGAGTGGGAAGGAGGGGAAGGGAGAGAGCAATGTTTGGGTGGAGAAGAGTTTGGGTGGGAGATTTGGAAGCAGCGCCTGCTGCTCCTGCTGCGCCTGACCAGCCCCAACCCTGCTCAGGCGCTCCCAAGGCCTCCCATGGCCAACAGCAGCTGCTCAGGCTTTCCTAGATCTCGAATGCAGGCAGAGCCAGCAGCAGGGCAGGGCTCTTCCTTCTGCTGTAGGCAGCAGCCTGCTGACCTCATCATTTGCCCCAACCTGCTGAAACAGGCAAATTTCATCTGCCAGTCTTACAGTGAGTCTCCCCCAACAGTCTGCAGGGAAAGAAGCTTTGAATGCTGAGGTCAAAATGATGCATTCAGACCAGTTTTTAGAAACTGTTGCATTGGAAATATACACCAAAGCTTCCTGTCCCCAAGAGAAATGTGTGCCATTACAGATGCATATGAACACTTCACTGGCAATAAATAGCAATGGAAAAGGATGAGATATTGCTTCAATCTGTCCTATTTCACTTGAAACCCTTCAAACGCTCTGCAGATGCTTTGAAGAGGATAGCACCTCACTTAAGGGTTAAACAATTTCCTGTGACACTGTTTGCATTCACAGAGGCATGTAATTCAGGTTTCATTATTTGTGCTGGCAGAAATTATCTGGAGTTTCCCAAGCCTGTAGAAAGCAAGACTAGAGTTCAGTCCCTAAAAAGCAATGAAGAAGGCTTTTTCTTCCTTTTCCACCTCCTCACTCAGCCAAGGAACTCATAAAGTTGGTCCTTTTCCAAAAGTGATGAGCAACATGGAAGAGCTGTACATTGTCCCACAAAGGGAAAGTCATTAAATAATGAAAGACTGAGGTCATGCCTGTCTTGAGAATGACTGCATAGTACAAAAATTAATACACTGATTTAAACAAAATGAGCATGAAGCAACAGTATATTTCCATGGGCTAAACACTGAGCTTATATTTTGGTGAAGGAAGACAAAGCAGATGTTACCTGATTTGCCATGAGGGCACCCTATTTACCTGTGAACCTCAGAGTTGATTGCCTGACCAAACGTAACGTTGGAGCACCATTAGAAGGAGAGTTGTTAGAACCCCTACTTACCCTGTGGATATGGCAGATAATGAGTCAGGAGCTTCCTACAGCTTCAGGACTCTGTCAGTGTTTGTTCACTCTAGAACTATGCAAGAAAATCTCTCCTGATTTCTGATATGTAGTTGTCCCTTTACTGTCTGGATCAACTACTTTGTAAATATTATGAAACAAGGCATTGACAGCATTGGCTGCCATTTCTTTAAAAGGCTGTGTAAGACTTCGTCCACTGCAAAGCACAGTGCATTTTGGAGTTTGTTTCATTTAAAATAAACCGTAACAATCAAAAACAAAATCCTGCAGGACATTCCCATCTTCTCCCTGAAACTAGAGATCTGCGGGAACTTGAATACAAGTGGTGCTGCAGAGAGTGAAGTTCTAGCGTGGCTGCATGATGGCTCAGTAAGGAGTATCAGCAGAGGATGGCTTCTGCTGGAAATACTGAGCTGAATAGAAATGGATGGACTTGAGCAGATGCATAGAGCTGACCTCAGCTCCTCTGATATTCACACTGGGCCTACAATATCAGCTGATTCAACAGTAACCAGTACAGAAACTGGGCTTTGCCAGCAGAATCTTCAGCTCAGGTGCATGCTGAAGATGTGGTCCAACCTCTGCGCATGGCTGCATTTTTTCTGTGGGTGTAACCAGTTTTATTTCACAGTGTAAGTATGAGAGTTAATTGTGTTCTCAAGGAGACAGAAATGTTCACGTTTTGTATTTCTGTGCTATGTCCTCTCATCTCTAAAATTCACAGAAATCCCAAGACAGATGATTCTTACAGTACATGGAAAGCATCCCTCCACCCCTCCCTACAAATGGAGCATGGAGCCTGTGTGTGCACTGCACTGTGAGTGCATTGAGGAGAGCTTCAGTGGTTGGCGAGCTCAGTACACACATCCTTGGGAGCCGGAGTTCAGCAACGTGAGTCCATAAATCCTTTGAAATGTTTTAAAATTCTTGTTTCTTTGCTGAGCAGTCTGGCTGTGTTTCCAGCACCAAGATCAACCACGCTTTTATACTTCATAACAGGATAATGATGGGGAAACAAGACGGAGCATGTGCAAGGACCTGCCAGAGAGAGAAAAGTGCACAGAGCAGGTGGGCAGAATAAATTGCAAGAACATTACCAGAGTATTTACTGCAGAACTCCAAGAGAGAAATGTGTCTGTAGTGGTGTGGTGCATGAGGTGGAAGTGGTGGTTTCCCTGCAATTTACCTCCCTTATCTATCAGCTTTTTTTTGCCTTTTTTTTTTTTTCCCCCCTGTAGATTTCAGCAACAAATTGCTTTGTGAATTCTGGGCTCCTTTTCTTCAGGTTCACATTGCCAAAACAACCTGAGGTGAATGGTTTTCAGAGAGGTGTTTGTACTGCCTTGATGCTTCTCTTTAATAAAAAAGACTCTCTCATCAGGAAATACTGTCTGTGGCACAGAAGGTCTTTCAGGTACTTCTCACCAGCCATCAGATGTGAGGAGCCAGCCTACAGCTGTGAGTAGTCTGGGTTTACATTTGGTGCTTTATTAAGTCTGTCCGTGAGTCAAAGCAGGTCACAGTGTCCCTCTGGAAAGATGAAACTGGTATTAGGGAACAAAGAAAACTTTGAAAGGAAGCTGTAGGAAACTCCAGGCTAAAAGAGGAAAGCTTGGATGGAGGTGTATGACGCACGCTGGCTTGGATATACCAGGAAAAGCACTCTATGGGGAAAGAGGGGTTTGAATACTGTTTTGCAGAGACATGATACAGCCCTGTCCCATTCACTTGGCCTGTATGTCATTATATAGTAATCTTAAAATTAACATAAAAATTCTAATTTGAGTCTAGGATGGGTGTTTTTCAACTTTTCTGCTCTGGGATCAGAGTGTGAGCTTTGTTTGCAATATCTTTGTAAAAATCGTTCCCCACTGCAAGAGGCATGTTTCAATTCTTAAATTTTTATGTGTAATCACGTCACTAAGGTCTGCCAGACACATATTAGCTGTGAATGTTTACTGAAAATTAAGGACTGAATGAAAAGTAAATAACAGATGTTAATAAAATTACTATCTATAAACACATTAACTTAGATTAAAAATCCAAGCACGAGTCAGGGGTAAATCAATAAATAAATGAGAGAGGGGAGAGCAGAGTATTTCAGTCTTCTCTTTACTGGAGAACCACCTTGGAGGGCCATGACAGTTACACAACCACAAGGATTTTGTTAATTCCACAACAAAAGGTCCGTAACAGAGACCATTCTAGGAGCTCTGGAGTATGCAGAGAAGTAGCCCATGTGCTTCCAACCAGTGCTTGGCCACATGAAGTGCTGTATTTTCCTATCTAGGCACTGACAGTGTGGTGTTGGCAATGTTTCAGTAGACAGGTGGGCAACCTAGCAACTCCAGCCTTTCTTACCTGGTGTTAGTTACTTTTTGGGGAAAAACATTGGTGCTGATTTTATTTATTTAAGCAGAAAAGCAAATCAGTGTATCACAAAGAGCCCCAACATTGCCTAGCTGTGGCATGAATTAAGTGTCTGTGTTGAAACTGATGCTCTTTATTGTCACAGGTATGGTTTTGGCTGGAGAACAAAAGAAACAAAGGCTATTCCCTGGGAGCAGCTTTCAGCACACCACTGCATCTGTTCAAGGCCTCAAGGTGGGACCAGTAGCAGAGATCAATATACATTATTCATCTGGAACAATGATCTGCCTGAGTGCTGGAGCGTGGTAACCAAAAGTATGCCACACTCGTGGAACATCCTATCTACTTTATACGGAATGGTTGCGACACCTAAAGAAAGAGTGGGATTAAGGTCTACACTGCTTCCATACAAAAGTTAAGTGCTCTCTTATATTACTTATTATATAATGTGAGAGGCCAGACTGACATATCACCTGCTGTTACCACGCTGTGTTTTCTGAGCACAGCAAGTCTGGACGTCCAACATGAGATGACAATCAGAAGAAAACATTTTATTGCTCCACAAGATCTTTCAGTGAAGAGCCCGAGGCTGGCTGACACATGTGCAAAGGTGGAAGAAGTTAATGAGTACTGGAATAAAATCAGAGGAGACTGGTATTTCTTGGCAGATGGGATGTTGGGTGGGTAGAGAAGATAGGGAGAAGAGGTTTCTTTTGTGTCTGCTTCTCTTTGCTTTGGTGAAATTGCCAGGTGACTTCAAGGGAAAAGATGCACAATGTTCTTTTGTTCTTTCCACAGCTACTGCTTCTCTAACCTGCACATACAGTAGGACAAAGATGGTTTGTACAAAATTACAGTTGCTACCTGTGCACAGGCTCTTCAAAAACCTGCAGGCAAATTGCTGAAACATATTTAAAAGGCTGAGCCTGAAACTGTATGGAGTTTACCATTGCTGTAAAGTGTTTATTTGAATCTTGCTTCTTATGAAATGAAGAATTGTCATACTTGTTTTAATATTTCACTTTTGATGGTAGTGCAATATTTCAGAATACAGCATAAACCTGAGGGCATTAATTACTCTGCAGTCCTTACCTCCAGTGCAGGGCAGCTTCCAGAGTTTCACGGCGTGCACTGCCCTTCTCAATGTGCTGCTCTCTGATTGAAAGTGACGGATTTCAGCTTTCATGATACTTTAGAGATGAGCTGGAATGGACTGCAAGGGAGTGGCACATGGCTTTACAGCATTTGAGACAAAGCTGTGAGCAGATTTTTAAACAATTACATTGCTCTTGGTAGAAAATCACATGATTTTGAAGCTTGAATTCCTTGTTCATCAGTTTATCCAGCCAGTCTCTTGCTGAAGTTCCTGAAGTTTGAACTAAGCAGGAAAGTTATGTGAGTCTAACTATAAGAGGTGCAGGTTTCTATGCAGACATTATAATCTCATTTTAGGCGTAATTGATGTTGGTTTATTTAAAAATGCAGTCAGTCCACTTAAAATTAAAATGAGAAGGTCTTCCTGAAAACAAGAGGCGGAAATTCTTTATGTCGGTAAGACCTAATACTGTGATTCACAACATCAGTCTCGCTTCCTTGGAAAAAATAACTCCTGGCCTAATTATTTCCCAGCGAAAAAAGTGAAGGAAACCTTCCCTACGTTTCTTCTGATTCTTATCTATTTTGCATTCAAAAAAGTTTACTTCATAATTACCTGTGTTTATTCTACAGATTTTTCAAGAAAAAATTCTTGATAAACGTTTTGCATTGTATCCTAATTGTGTATCCAACTGTGTATTAATCAGACTGTGCAAACCACGTGTACTGGATTTCTCAGGGCTGCAAATAAATAAACTGGTGATAGCAGTGCTCTGGTTTGATCAGTTAAGCCATCTAAATGAGCCAAGGGCAACATCCTTGAACTAGGTAAGTACTTCACTCCCATCAACGTCAATGGGATTTAACAGTCTCTGTGAAAACTAGGGATTAAGCACCCAAGATTTGTTTCTGTCAAACCTCTGCTGGATCCTATCACTGGATACCATCTCTGTGCATTTTCTGCCTCATTCTGCCAACTTGTCTTGAAAATCTCAGGCAAGAATCAATAGTTTATTTAAAAACACCAAATATTCTGTTGTTCGGACATGCTGGTGACTTGGGCACAAAAATCCATGGAGCACCAGGAGGTATGGAAGTGTTTTCCACAGACAAGGGCCTTGTTGGTTGTTTCTTTCCAGTACTGGGAGAAACTGGGTGGGTTTAAACACATGCCTCCTAATGAACAAAAGCCAGGTAGTTAATTACAATTGGTAGGCAGTGAGGAGTTTTTAAATACATATTTAAATTTACTCACCATGACATCTCCATTCTGTATCATAATACCCTTCAGTTAAGTGAGTGTTTATATATATTGGTAAATACTTAGAATTTAGAACATTCTGGAGATTTCAGCAGCATCCTTAAGTTATCTATGAGATGAGTCTAGATTAGTCTTGAATTTCCTTTTTCCCATCTGAGATCAAAACCTCCTGGTGACGATGGTGACACCATTTCCTCTGATTCTTTCAGACACATCTTACACTTCAGCATCCTTCCTGCTGCAGGCTGTACAGACGAGTGTTCTTGGTCAGCCATGGACTTGTATCCTCTTTAATTTGTCTCTTATTGTTCAAAGGAAATATCTATTGCCAAAAGAGGGTGTGGTTTTATATAGTCTTGGAAGGGATGATGATTGGGGGAGAAGAAGTTGAAGATGAACATTGCTGGTGTGTTTCCTGTGTGGTGGACTGAGAACTGGTGGATCAAATGACAGTAATACTTCCACTGGACAAGACTGTATGCAGTAGTGGTAAAAGGAACCCATGGTTTTAGAATTTACTTCAGTGAACACAAGATAGGAAGAATTTAGGTACAGGAGCATGCGTTCAAGAATGAACTCAGTCATGGACTCAGTTCAGGGCATCTGGCATTATTTACAGCATTCGCTTTTACTTTAACAAGCACAGAATTTCAGGCTTGTGGAATGTTATTTAAAATATTTTTTTTTAATGCCAGTTAAAATTAAATCTGAAGTTTAGGATGAACTCTATCAGGAACTGCTAGTACTCTCTGCTCCTGTTGGTGTTGGGCTTTTCTTTCTCTTCCCCTTAGCCATTTACAGAACAAGACGGTGGAGTCATTACTGCTCTAGGATGAGAAATGATTAAGGAAGGAATCCTGTTGTTTTACAGGTACCTGCCAGTGATGCTAGAGAATATGAACAAAGCCAGAGCTCTGTTGTCTTCAGTGTTACACAGTCTCAAGTTTTGTGCTGAGGCGTGGTCTCTATAGAGAATTTTTCCACTCCAATTACACCACCAGTGTTAAAGCCAGAAAAAGGTCTGTAGATACAGGTGTGGTTATTGTGCATATGCTGAGATAGCCTATTTTAATTTGGGAAATGGTTAAACTGTGCCAGATGAAAATCCCTGTATTCCAGTAATAAGAGCACCCACACTAAGTGTTGTAGGGAAGCTGAGGTTAGGATGGAGGCTGAGGGAGTGGGAAGAAAGCAGAAGAGGAGCAGGGGGTTTTTGGTCTTTTATTTTGCTTCTTGTTTCTCTTTCTGAAAGAAATAAAAAGCTTGTATCTGTCATTGCTGCTTAGAAATACATTGGCTACTGTTTTGCTCCTTTCAGTTTTGACTTTGGAGAAATAGGACACTCTTTACCGTAAGAAGCTGCCTTGCTTCTTGCAAGTCTACACAATCAGTTTGAGCAGTTTTCCAACATTACCAACAATAGACCACTTGAAGGCAAACATTCTATTAGCAAATCACACCAGTTCATTCCTACTGTTCCCTGAAGGGTGTCACTGATAGAGAAATAACATCACAGAAGCTGTGACTGTAGACATATTTTTAAATTGTGCTAGGGGAAAATAAATTGCCTGAAGCACAGTAGGACATTTCCTAATTGGAGGTCAGGGAAGTCACTGCAAATTATTACACTGTAATTTCACTGCAAATAGTCTACTGCAGAAGATTACCACGAATTATGGGGACTGTTCTCCTTCTACAGAGAAAATATTCCTATCCAGAGCAGAAACATTAGGCCAAATATCTAGAAATATCAGCTGTGTATAACTGGAGAGATTTAGATAACTCACAAAGAGCCACTTCATTCAGAGTATCCTGAGACAGCCAAAACTTCATTGCCTCATGCATGAGTTGTCCTTTTTCCCTTGAAAAAATGGGAATGCTCCCAAGACCTTTATTCCTAGAGAGGTCTGCTCAGTTCGATGGACTTTACGAGTTACAACAGTGAAATCTCGATGGAGAAGGAATGACTTATCATTGTTAGATTATGGGATGTATTTTGTTACATCAGTGTTCTCTTTAAAAATTGAGGCAGAAAAAAAAAATTCTCTACCTACTGTGCTTCATTTGTCCTTACATGTTTTTTACTACTGCAGCATCTACATTTTGCTTTTTCATTTAAGTTCCAGTTCCTGGAATTCCAGCATGATTTGAGCACTTCAGATTGTATTGCAAGAGGAAGTTAGTTCTGGCATCCCTTTGCAGAGAGCAATTTGAAAATTTGACTCAAACCGATCCTACAGACTCAGAAACAAAAAGGAAAGTACATACAATGGTATCATTTTCATATCTGACTTTTGAGCCAGTGTCCTGGTTTGT
>VYZQ01046549.1:15049-28257 GCA_013400655.1 Mystacornis crossleyi | reverse complement strand
CTACCAGACTTAACCGGAATTTTAGGAAGGGGGAAAAAAAAATCTTATGAAGTGACATCCAGCATTTCATCTTCAAAGAGTTTCAGATCCTTTGGCAAAGATAATCTGATAGCTCTTTTTTTCATACTAAAGATTCTCGTTTTCTTTTTTCTTTTGAGAAGAAGCTTACATTTACTACCCAGAAATCTTTCTCAATCTTTACTAAATATAAATAGTATATATAGAAGACAGCTGTTTCTGAAAAGGTAAGGTGACAGAGGAAATAATACAGATGAAAGCTCTAGATGTTATGGATTCTGAGAAGGCATTATTTATTTTTCATTTAAGTGAAAATTTGAACAGGATTTGACTACTTCTGTATCTCTCTGTGTAGTTGCTTTGTCAAACTGTTCCAAGAGCAATAACTGGCATTGCCTAAAACCTGAGGAATGTTCTCACAAATTTCCCTCTTTCCCAGGAATCAGGAGAACTGGAAAGAGTGGAGTGAGATATACAGTTAGTGTCCATACAAAATATGTCAAATGCATTCCAAAGACAGAGCAGACTTAAAAGTGATAGCTGTGATTTTGAAACATCTGAAAACTGAGAACAAGAGAACAAAGTAACAATTATTAAAATTTCTGATTTCCAAAGTTCTAACTGTATTATAAATGTATTGCAAAAATTACATTTTAATGCAAAACATGGAATGCTTTGTGCTTTTTCAACTTGGGAAAAAGAGCCCAAATTTCTTTCCAGTTCTTGCCCCCTTCCCCTTGCTCCCCCTCCTCTTCACACCCTCCCCCCCGATGGCATATTTGTCATTATTATTTTTTGCATACAATCTCTGTGCATGCAGGAGAGTTTTTCAACAAAGGAAAGGCTCACATTTGAAGTGGTGTTATGGAAAATGTTCCATATCATCAGGCCCTTGACACATCACACAGATGTGTCAGCATGTCTTTATAAGGATCTGGAACAGTCAGTCTTGGCAACAGAGCTAACCAGCAAACTCTTTGACCCCAAATTCCTCTATTTTGATAATGCTATCATGCATTTGACACAGGGTCACTATTACCCTCTTTCATACAGGAAACCTTCATAAGAGAAACTGAGTGACTCTTATTGAAGAGAAATCTAGCTTGAAGTGATAAGCTGGAATCTGAATAAACCATGCTAATTACAGATAATTCTATTTGCCAAAATTCTAACAAAAGCATCCATGTTCAGCTCTTTCTCTAAGCCTGGCAGAAACCCCTCCAAATCCTCAGAGAATGCAAGAGAGTTCAGAAGTTCACTTGTTATTTGCACTTCAACACATTTGGTTAAAATAATGTTTCCAATCTTTCTTAACACCCTAAGTGGTATGTATTACAATTCTAAGATAAGAGAAAGTAGAGCAGTTCAGGGAGAAAATTCAGCACAAACTTTTTACATGTATTTGTGGCATCTAAGAATCAGTGTACCAATATAAAAAGAACAACTATTCTCCAGAATACTTGGCATTTTATATGTAAAGCTTATGAAGTATATCTGTATATATCCAAGCCTGCGCTTTTTTCTAGAAAACACTAACACTTAAGAAATATTAACATCAAAAATTACTTGGGCCTGCACAGCCTAGAACACACATTCCCACGCTGTGATCCAGTGGGTGGTTGAGTAACTGGGAATTAGCTGGCTCTGGGAGCCACAGTATACCTCACAAGGATGATATAAACTCTAAAAAATCCAAAGTGCTTTCTTTCCCATAAGAAAAATAGTTTATTCTACCACGAAACCTTTTTGTTTTAAAGTTAATTCTGTTTCTGTGACCTTTCAGCAACTCAGGAAAGTTACCTGATCACAATGGTGAGGAAAAGTGGCCCATAAAATCTTTTGGAACAGGGTATTTGGCATAAGTTCCAAGTCCACTCCAAAGAGGTTTTGTAACGTAAATTCACTACGATCCTGAATCCATGTGTATCTGCCAATGTGGAAACAGAAACAGGCTTTAGGAGATGCACTGGTGAGGCCATCAGTAAATCTGCCATAAACCTCTCTCTCATGTTGATAGATGTGTCGATCTCTCGGGTCAGCTTTCCTGCTACTCCTTGCATACTTACCTGGTATTCTATTTTTGGGAACTCCAGCAGTTTCTGCTTTTCTGCTCATCTTCCCTGTGCTATCAGCATCCAATTTTAGGGAACTCTTATCACACTTCTCAGTCTCCTGAGGGACACTTTCTCAAGTCATGTGCCAGTAGCCTCCATACTGGTTCATGTCTAATCCTAAACTGCTTCAGTCTCGGAAGCATCCAGCAACAGAGGTCTAACAAACTCTCAGGTCTCCTTTCGGGAGATGTGAAACTTCAGACCCAAATTTTAAAGCCAGTGATGTCTGATTCCTTATGCTCTTATTGCTTTCACACTTCCACCTTCCCTACCACACCCTCCTCCATTTGGACCTCTCTGAGGACTCTTGTTCATCTTTGAAATATCTTGGCACATGAGGGTGACAAAGATTAGTAGGGTGGGGAGACTCTGCCAGCATCACAAGCTTATTCCAGTAACAGTTAAGAGGAAAAAGTAAAGGCCCTTTTGGCTTTGTGCAGCGTGAGACAAGTACAGCGCTCCACCAGCACTCCTGCTGGCCTGCCAGGGTTTGTTTCTAGAGTAAGGAAGAGGACAAGAATGGTTAGATCTTGTACAGGTCGGATGCTCTGACATGGATTCCTAGATGGGCTGAGTTCTGCAGGTAGATATAATCTCCATCCAGAGTGCAGCTGGCTAAGTCTGTCTCAGTCTGACCATGCACTTTCAGAGGGACTTTTTCCTTTCAGGCTCTGCATGACAACAAAGTGCCTTTGGCGCCCAAAGGCTCTCCACTTGGACTGTACTCACAAACTTCAAAACGGTGGTTAAAATGCGAGTGAAGGACGCAATTAGCTGCACGCTTGCACATGTCTGTGCAACACCACACTGCAACAGCAACGCACCATAATTCACTAACTGATCTCACCAGTCCCCATTTGTACCGTGCTGCTGCAGCACTTTGACTCAACCAGCCATGCTGCGTGCCTTAGGTCAGTTCAGGTGTGGATGACGCAAGATGAAGTAGCTCTACTGAAGGCAGCTCTCTGTAATCTGTTTATCTGCCAAAATTACCACTGGCAACAGACGCGGGCTCAATTTCAGCATGTGAGGCCTCTCACATGTGACCCAGCCCTCAGTGTGCTTCCACTTCAGCAGCTCTGCTTTGACTTCCCATCACTGCTGAGTTAGCTCTGGTATGCATTACCAAAACTACTCTCATAACTGCTTCTGCCAGAAGTCCTTAGTATTAAGAGGACTTCTAACCATCCCTTCTCACTTTTCACAGGACATTCCCCGGGGCAATTCTAGGACAGAGACCCTGCTGAAGAAAAGAAACTCTTGAGCAACTTGTAGAATGGCCTCCTCCATTGTTTCGGAAGAATTCTTTTCACCAGATTCCTCAGGCTGTCATGAATCTTCCTCTTGCTCAACCAGCTCTTCCAGTTTGGGCAGAGCTGGACCTTCGATCTGTATCTTCTGGAGCAGTTAGTTTAGGCCAATACTACACCAGCACACGGGAGCACGCACGTGCTAAGAGACCCTTGGAGTTACAATGACAGGCACGGCAGCGTGACAGTCCACCTTTCCCTTTTCCTGTAAGGCAGTCTTTAGCTACTAATTTAATGACATTGCCATTTCATTTCTCTACCGTATTTTGTGTATAAGAACATGCTAAAAGCAGGAGTTGTATTTAATATGAAACATTTGTTTTCACTAGCTGTTTACTGGTGAAAGTTCTAGTTTTTTTGGGATCATTCCCATTTTCCGTTAAACAAAGTAGCAGCAACTTTTAATTCAATAGCTCAGTATTTTATTCAGTAACTTTTTATTCTATCTTTTGTTTTTTGGTGAAAAATGATGAATCAGTGGTTGCTGCAGTGAGTTAGTTGGTTCACCATTCTTCCAAACTTCTAAGTACACTGGGGGAAAATAAAGTAATTTTTCTGTTCTTGAAATTAGGCTTGAATGAACTATTTGTTGCTTGATATCGTTTAATTGATTTACCAAAGTTACAGGATGAGGGATAAAGAGGGAGTGGATAATAAGAAATGAGAGCCCACCAAATGTCCTTTAAGTAACTAGAAAGTAACATTAATTTGCTAAAAAGGGTGAACGTTATATAGTTTAGGCAAAGATTCATGGACTATGTTATTATATGAAAAAAATTCTTTCCCAATTTGTTCCTAGGTAAGACTGTGAAACACATAGTTATGCTGTTGTACAAAATATTTTCGATTTTGGCAAATTGAAGGAAGGTCTTCGTGGCCCATTTCGCTTGCAAAGTCCATGTGTGCTTGATGGTGTGCATACAAACAGGACCTAAACAGTGTAGTCATAAAGAGCTAGGCTACTGTAAAATAATTACCTACAAAGTAATGAGTGGAGATTTCTTTAGAGCCCTCATAAACACTAAGCCCTATAAAAACTAGCCAGAGCTGTAAGAACCCATTAACGTATATTGTAAAATTTGTGGAATTTATGTATTTACAAACTGAAGATGCTATTTTTTTTTGCCTCTAATAACTGGAAATTTTCCTTAGTTTTATATATAGGCTGGCTTAAAATAAAATTGCATTCAATTAGTTTACATACACACCTTTTAAAAGTCAGTTTTATTTGCTAAATCTGGGGCTGCTGTGCTCTTGGAACCATTTCACAGCAGAGAAGACATGCCACACAGGCAGAGATAGGGGATGTGACTAGCTAAAGCACATCCAGTCAACACAGTAGCTCTCTTGGAATTTTTCCACAGTCACACTGGGTGTGGAAGAGCTTATTTATGGAAATATAGGATAATAGAGGAACTATATGTACACGTGTGCATATATAACTTGGTGTGTGTATGCACATACACATCTGTACCTTTTATGAACCTGACGTGATGCCTGTTCCTGTGGGGAGATGATTTGGTGCGGCAGGAATGTCAAAATCCCTACCCCCTGTCCAGCAACAGGCAGAAAGGGAGGCGAACAGCTGCTTTTTACTGATACTCCTACCATCAGTAAGACATGTTCTAGTTCCTAGATAATAAGCAAATGGACTTTTAAGAAAGAAAATATTAAAACTAATTTGGGCTTCACCTATGCTGTACTGCATTCTGGCAGGTGAAAAGGAATTTACTGCAGATCTGGTCTGTGATGGTTGCCTATCCTTGCTGTGTGATCACGAAATGTTACTTTAATGGACTTTGTTTCCTAAATATTAAAAAAAAACCCTAAACCAAACAACTTGGGAACAGAATTTGGGAGAAAATGTTGGTGCATGAAGGTAGATAACATTTTAATTACAGTTCCTTACTAATGCTTTATTAAATATCCACAAAATGACACTACCACAACCCCAGGAATGTACTGTAACCATCAAGGTCTTTAAGAACAATTGATACCTTTACTGTTAAAAAGCAAGCGACTTCCCTCTCTCTCTTCCCATTGTGACCAACTGAAGTATGAACCATGCACCAATGGTGACTGCAAATCTCTTTAAAGGCTTATCTCAAATGGAGTTCAGAATAGCAATATAAAGCTGACTTAATCAAACATGCACCTACTCTGGAGGCTTCAGCAGAAAACTTGCAGTAATTACACTGCTGTAGTCTCACAGGGTGTCTCAATGGACATCTGGAATGTGTGTGTTTTTCATCCAGGCTGCTGATGTAGCGGGTAACATAGCAACACCCTGCAGTGGCTCCCTGCCTCGCTTGCTGCTCTGCCTTCCTTTTGCTCCCCTGGGCATCATCCTTCCTCCTTCCCTCTCACTGCTCTTTCCCTGAGCTGGGGCCTTCGGCCCTGAAGGAGGGAGAGGAAGTCCCAGATGAGGTACACATGGGCAGAGAAGTACTGGTGATACTGGGACTGTAGAGCTGTAGAGTCAGGGCCATGATAGTGATGGTGGTGCTGTAACACCACGAGTGTGGTATGGCAGAAGGGACTTGTCACCCAACCTAAATCCCTGGGTTCCATGGGGTATCCATCCCCACTCACCTGACAGGCAGTCTCTGCACCCCTGGGTGCTAGTCGAAAAGCAGGCCCAGACCAGAACCGCAACCACTTTCTCCCAGTTTTCCTGCATGGATTTCCACCAGCTCCTCATGAAATCAGCGAGGACAACACACACTGCCCAGCAAAGCTGAGGTCCCTGTTCTGCTCTGTTACAGAATAAAGAGTAGGTAAAGGAAAAAATTGACACTTACCTTCAGAGCTCCAATCTGTTATGAAATCCAAATCCAAATCAGCTGCAAAGCAGTAACTTGCACTGTAATAACTTGCCATCACTCTGCTGGAAAATGCTGAACGTTTCCTTGTGAAATTTCCTGAAATTTCTGATAGCTATTGCACAACTGGAAACCATTCTTAATTTTCTGTTTGCCTCTTCCAGCAGGGACATACATCACATGATGCTGGTAGAGCCTACACTGACTACTGAAAGCAAGAGATGAATTCCAAAAGGAAACATTTCTGCTAGAAGACATATTTAATCCAACAAGATTCAAGGTTGGAGGCTAAGGCTAGGCAGACGTCAGAATTAAAATAAATGTATATAAAAGACATACTATCAAGTAACTTGGTATGGTGGGACAAATTATTACATGGCAAACCCTTCATTACGGCTGCCTGGTTCAAGTCTTGATGTCTAAACTTAGAAAGAAAAAACAGGAAAAAGGGTTGAGGCAGGGCTAGTTTAGTTTCTTGCTGGTGTTAGATGTTATACTTGAATATATTTATTCAAGATATCAAGATATACCAAGAGTACGCCAATTTGACGCTTAGCCTATCTTTGAGACATGAAGCTTTGGAGAACCTTCCACCACAAATCGCACTGCTTTACTTCCCCTTAATTTGGAGAAATTTCATTTTATTAGAACTGTCACAGAGATGTGCACCAGTGATCAGCATTCTGAAACTTCTAGCAGGATGCCAACATGTCTTTTTAAGTTTAGAGTCCTTTTTCAGAAAAGGAATATGTAAATAAAACGCATCTTGCTGAGAGTACAAATCAGTGGATTTGGTATCAATATTCATTCTGAGGCAGAAATCCTTTGCGGCAGATGTAAGCCTGTTGCAGCGGCTGAACCAGCAACGTGGTTATGGTGGCCAGGGGGCCACAGAGCCTAGCTAGGGGGGAGGGCCGCTGGTGGGTAAACTCTGAAGTTTAAGATCCCCCCATAACTCGGTGAGAAAAGCTTCTCCCATCAAGCTTCGTGATTCTATGTAATTGGGTCTGTCTGATTGGCCAGAAGCCAGACGCCCCCTGTATCCCTTTGCAGAGTTGTAATCCAGCCCTCACTCCGCCCCCTCCTTCCTCCCATTGGTTATTGTTGTGTCACCCGCCTTCTTCTGCACCCCTTTATTAGTGTGTCCGGGGGAGAAGCCTCTGCCTGCTCGTCCATGGAATCTTTCGTTTTGGTTTGGTAATGAACCCTTCGGAGCTCCATACGGGGGCCGCCCCTGAACTCTTTGCCTGCAGTGCCTGAGCTGGCCAGCTCAGTGTGAGCGTGGCTGCGAGTTCCCCCCGCACGGGTGGGAGAGCTGGCCTGCGAGTGTGCAAACTGCACCGCCGGCCTCCCACGCCAAGGAACGCCTCAGGAGCAAAGCAGCAGCGTCTCCGTCAACACCCACACGGCGAAATGAACCAACCCGTCCACACCCCTGAACACTGTCTCCTATGTTCTCTATTTACACGGCTTCAACTAATAGTTTTATACTTTCTCAAGTTTAGTTTCCTATTCTTGTCCTTTTTCTTTCAATCAAGACTCTTTCCAGCTGCTTGCTCTGACCCTGGCTGAAATTTTATCTTTAATCATGCCTGGTCGTCCTCTGCCCTGTTTATCATTAAAATCTTTGTGATGCAGATCACTAAAGGTATCCTTTGACTACCTTCTTCAAGACAGCTTGGGATGCTTTTAAATTAAAATCTCATTTCAGGACGAAATTTATTCAATATAAGTGATTGTCTTGTCAGTGCTTTGTACTGAAGCAGTTTTATTGAAAAGATCCATTTTTTTCATAAATAAAAAAGAATATATTTTAAACTTTTTTTCACACACGAACATAAAAACTCTGAAAGCTTTTAGAAATGAAAATTAACTATACAAAAATTGGGCTATCAATGTTAAATACTTAAACTTTTGTTACTACTAACTGAAATACATTTATATCTTCTATCAGTATAAAAATCTTCAGAGTAATGATAATACAACATGAGTATTTCCTTTAACTGAATGTATTCACACTTTCAATACACAGCTTTTCCCAGCAAGTCTGATCAGTCTATGCTTTTCTTTTTCGTGGAGTTCCATTAAGTTCTGAAGGGGCCATTTGTAGCACTTGCTGCTGCTGCTGCTTTGCAGAAGAGATCCATTCTTCTGAGCTAAACAAAACATAGCACAGTGGCTTATAAGCAAAGCTTTTCTTTTATATATACACACACACACACACATATATATTATATATATATAGTGCACAAAGGTCCCACAAGTATAAACAATATAAACCCCATATTTGTACACAGCTTCTTATTAATGTATTTACTTTGTTAAAATGAAGAATAACATCAGGCTAATATTAGATAGTTTAAATACATAACCACTTCTGTTCTATATGCAGATAAAAATTAAAATACTAACAAATACAAAAAATAAAGAGACAGAATAATATAGTGGACACTTGTTCTGAGATTCACAGAGCACTAGTGGATAAGATTTAAATAATCTCAGAAAGATGACCATAGTTCAGCAACGACAATGATGTAGCCATGAGGAGAGACATGAGAAATGGCTAAGTCAGTCCCCATGTCACTTTAAAGATGCAGACATACAGATTTCCCAAATTTTTCTGTGTGTGTGTTCAAATGCTCATTAGCACAGAGGGAATGAGAACAAATGCATGGGTAAAGAGCTAACTGCAGTAAGCACTTTACCACCAGTTCACCTCAAACAGTTACTTAGAAAAAATAGTGTAAGAATGATTCTATTCTGGAAGAAAAGAAAAAAAATCTTTATGTGTTCATCTATCCAGTATTTAACAGCAGACCTTAAAAGAGTTTACAGACCAAGTCATCTCAAATAATTCTGGGATGTAAAAGTGTGGAATATACCAGAAAACAAAGGGAATGTGATGTACAAAGATGTCAATCAAACAGTTCATAAAGAGAAACAGAATTAGAATTAGCAAATGTCTATAGGAGGCTTAAATAGCAGCAGAAACTTTAAAGAAATTAAAAATTATCTTGAAAATCAGCTTTATGCAAACTATATTCACTGTTGCCTACTGGATACAAATATGAATTTAAAAAATATGCAGAATAAACTAGTTTTTATTTTAAATTCATATTATGGGAAAATAATGACTAGATTCTGAAAAGACTTACCTATACAATTTTTTCACTGTGTCTCTTCGCATTCTTTTGGGAGGAATGGGGGTGTCAGATATATCTAACATTATAGGCTGAAGTAATGATTCAGCGCCTTTATCTGATAAAGCAGGAGTCATGCCTATGAAAAAGTTGCAAGTAAGAACCAATAAAAGAAAAATTAAACCTGCTGGTTATAAATGGGCCCTATAACAATAGAGTTAAGCCTTTGAAGTAAGACTTCAGAAATGTCATAAATTTTATGGTTACCTTATATCTGAAACAGAGTTCAAAGATGACAGTTAAAGCTATTTGCTTTATTTATAACTGTCACAGAGTAAATGTTGATTTTTAAAATATATTTTGAAATATCATAAATTCTTTGATATTGTCATTAAAAAATTTTCTAACTCAGATAGACAATCCTTGCAGACTTAGGGGTGTTTCTTTTTATAGCACAATGTTTTGATTGTGTTTCCTTAGCAAAAGCAATTCAGCTCTTTACTACACAGTCATTTCAACAAGCATGCCAGTGTTCTGCAGCACAGGGCCAGCCACACTAATAGTTATATAATCTCTTACTAGTGAGATCATAGTTTCATGTTAACAAGACACTGACCACATTCTTATTATCTGAACACAATACAGGGCAGTGCTGCTCTAGGCAATATCCACAGCACCATACTACTACATACACTTTTCCTATTCTTTCCTTAAAATGTGCCACCTCTAAGTTATAAATTAATGTTAACAATCTTCATTCACAGTTTGAACTTCTTAGTTTGTTAAGAGCAGAATACATCTGGTTGCACTTAACTGTTCTCCTCTTTAGGACACCAAAATTATAATACAATAACCTACCCAATTTTTGTTTTACTAGCTTGAGGCTTTTCTCTTGTTCAGCAAGTTCCTGTTTTTTCTTTTGCATTTCTGGAGTGTTCAGTGACTGCAAATGTAAATCAAGGTCCTTATTCACATTATCAAGTTTAACCACTGCTGCACGGTATTGCTGAAGAAGATCTAATTGAGGAATAAAACAATAAGCCATGAACCAGCAAGTAAATGACCATTTCAATTTTGAATGCTACCAAATACAACCTAGGCACTATATAACTCCACAAGAAAACGTATCTTTCAAAAGCACTACTTAAAAAAACAACTTATAGCGGATTGGTAGCTGTTCTTAAAATGACTGTAAAAGCTGAGTATAAAACAAAAAAATCACATCCAATATTTTGATTCCTCTTTTCTTTTTGCATCCATATCTTAGATGACAGTAAAGCACCCACAAACTCTGAAAACGATGTGGAAAACTGCTATCACTTTACACATCTTGTTGCCTACGTGTTCCAAGTGAAATTCTCTACCTCTGATGACACTAAGTGCTTGTAGCGTGTTGTGCTTCCAGTGCTACAAAGCAGAAAGTTGTACTACTGACTTGAATTGTATTCCACCTTGTGGACCAAGTGAACATTTACCGAGTTTCACTCTGTCCCGCTATGGAAATCTAATCAAGTAGACTCAGATAAACAAGGGTGTTATTTTGTTGACAATCCTTTTTCCTCTTTACATGTATGAGACAAAAGGTTTTTCCACGTCGAGGCGTTGAATAAATGTCAAGTAATAAAGGAAGGGTTCAAGCACGTTAGCCTGGGCTCATTCATTTTACTTTGAGGTGAGTATGAGGTATCTTGCACAAAGCTTAACTGAACACTAAATAACCTAAAGTTTGCCATGGGGTGAAGGTTCTCACCCAGAGAGCTGCTGCAGACTGACAAAAGGCACTGCAAATTCTTAGTACAGTTTATTTTACTAGTACTTTGCCAGTGTAATAACAGATTAAGCAACTTTTATGCTACAAAGATCGAAAAATAGCATGTCAAAACTAATACTAGGAGTAAAATTAAGTACAAAACAAGCCCTGTGTAATGAGGTGCTGTCCTTTAAATGGACTTTTACTATGATTTTCCTTTAAATGTCTAGTATTTAAGTGAAACTAAACCATGCCCTTTTCTTCTCCCATGATTGTTCCACTACTAAATTATAGAAAATTCCAATTTAATTTGTATTGGGTAATAACTGAGTTCAACAATTGAAAACATGCTGATAGACAAAGTGTGCTAAACCCAGTGTATTTCAGTCTGTGACTGACATGCTTACATGTTTTTCCTACACGTAATATATTTTTATTAAAATGCCAAGAAAAGATCTTTTTAATCCTTATTTTTTTCCTTACTCAACTGGTTAAGTAGTTTGCTCATCTGTATGGCTACTCCAATAGGTACATGTGTTCTCTCCCCACACCTCTCCATCGCATTGTCATGGATAAATTTCATGTCCTTTCTTTTTAAAATTAAGTATTTAAGAACAACCTTGTTTATAAATAAGACTTTTCAGTGTTTTATCTATCAGTCAGGTAGTTGTTACATGTCAGAAACTGCATCTTCTAACTTAATTTATAACCTTTATTCTGAAATGAAGAATCCAAGCACATAAAGAAATGGAAGTGATCCCACAGGAAACAGGGTAGCTTATGAGATATTCTCTCTTGAGAACAGGAATTTTTCTAGCACTGTTTCATAGAGCTCACTTGTACAGTAAAAAATTCTAAATTGATTATGGTGTTTCCAGAGTAGAAAGACCTGAAACGTATTTTTCAGTGATGCTGGAATTCAATCAGCTCAATCTTCTCATGCCGGCTGTTTGAACAATTATTACTGCTTATACTCCTTCTTTAATAAGACTAAGAAAAAAGGGGATTATTTCATTATTATTATTTTTTATTTCAGGAAATGTAATAGCTGTAAGCTTTGAAGAAAAGGAAAGTTTATAAACAGAACACAGCTAAAAAAAGGCGAATTTATAAACAGAAATTATTAAGAAAAGGCAAATTTATAAACAGAACACAGTACAGCTCCTATTCCTTGAAATAACTTTATGCTAAACTGAAGTTTTCCTTTCTATATTAGATAAGAGAATAAAAAACATAGACAAGCAATATAATTTTGTAAGTTTTGTATTTTTATAACTTTATTAACTCACCTATCTGTCCAGAGAAAGTAGAGTAAAGTTTTGGCATTGGTGCTCCAAATACCATTCCTCTGAGTTTGTCCATTGGAGGAGCTTTATTCTGAAGGCCTCCAAATTTTCCATTGCTGCGAATCCTGTCTCCTTCCCTAGTCAGTAAGGTAGGGCAGTGTGTAATTTTTACAACCTACAAAGGTATAAAAATTGGTAATAAATTAGTAACTCCACCAAAAACCGAAGTTTTCAGCAATGCTGTTGCGAAACTTTTCATTTTTCAACTGCAATGCTTGTTCCCTAATGAAAACTTATTTTATGAAATTACATCATGACCTTGCTTTCAAGCAATAGACCGCATATATTAAAATTAAGCAGTATTTTCAATAAATACAAGACCAGTTTTTTTGGGTTTGCCTTCTCACGTTTTACCAGAACTCTGAAGGCAGAATTCAGATCTATACCCCAAAAAAGCTGATTATCAACATATATTAAGAAGCAATGGCAATCAGAACAGTTCCACATTGTTATGCTCCAACATTAATTTGATTTGTAGCGAAGTCATAAGCTGAAAGGAAAAACGCCCAGAGTCATGACTTCCTCAGAGACTCCTGCCTGCTAAAACGTGTACCATTAAACCTAAAAAAAAAGGGTCCCAAAGAGATCGAGTAAGTTACACATCAAGTTTTTAGTCAAGTGGACCTGAAATGTGCCTTGGACTCCTGTGTTTTATTACACACAAAGTGACTAGGAAAGTACAGAAGAACTTGTGTTTAGTACTAGCAA
>VYZQ01046548.1:0-25904 GCA_013400655.1 Mystacornis crossleyi | reverse complement strand
CGGCGGGCCGCGGCGCCTCCAAGGTGACCCGCGCGTCGCGTAGCGCTGTTGCCGGCCGTGCCTTCGGCTGCAGGGACGGCGANTTTTTCTCTTCCGTACTGACAGAAGACATCTGCCCTGCTTCTGGAGCTGTTTGTCGTCCAACAACACAAAATGCCACGTGGTGCTGCTAGAAACCAGTTTTGTTCAAACTTGAAGAAACAAACTCAACAATTTGTTCGCGGTGATATTGCAGCTTTGCAGTTTAATCATACCTTGCCTTTTGCTTTTCATACGACTTAATATGATTGTACCACCGGAGAGCATGGAACAAGTCTGCAGGCGGAGGGGCAGCGATCGCTTCGAAAACTGCTATGTCAGCCTGCGAAGGCACATACCTGCGGAGAACATGGCAAATTAACTCCCCTGCTCGGGTCACGCTGGAACGCGTGGGGCAGCGGCGGCCGCCGAGCAGTGCCACCCGTGCAGCTGCCGGGGTGACTCAGGGCCCTTCCGCGTCCCCACCGCTTGTCTCCCCAGGCCCGAATCACCTTCCCCACACCCCAGCACGCCTCCCGCCGCCTCTCACCCCTCGATGTAGCTCTTGTCGGCCAGGAAGTCATTGAGGACGCGGAGGCCCGCGGCGGACTTCAGGTCCCCGAAGCCCATGGCGGCGGCGCGCGGCCCACACGCAGCGCCCGCCCCGACCGCCACCGCCGCGGGAAAGGGCCTCTTCGCGCCTGCGCCGGCCTTATATAGGGCCGGTATCCCTCCGAGACACTGCACACAAGGGTATCCTTCCGCGAGAGCGAGCTGCGATGTAGCTCCTCACGGCTCGGAGATGCAGCGCAGGCCGTGCAGCGGCCGGGACACCAGAGGTGCGGGGAAGCATCGGAGTAATAAAAGTGAGGCTGACTGTAAACCCTAGGAAGGGTTGCGGCGTTACAGGGGTTCTGTAACATTATACTGTCGCCACACCCCGCCCCGCTGGCACAGCGGAAATTGCCGGTGTTGGACGAAGAAAGAAGCGGAAAGGGACGGAAATTGCCGAGGGAAGGGCAGTGCGTGTGACGGTGGCCGAAAAGGCTGTGGAGTAGCGGCGGAAATTGCCCGTGTCATCGTTCGCCGATAACTTGCCGGAAATATCCGAAGCGGTTCGTTCCGGAGCTTGCCGAGCGTGGACTGCCCTCTCCGGAGATTACCGAAGAAGGCTCCGGAGATAGCCGAAGGAGGCTGAGGGCCGCGGCGGAAAGGGCCGAGGCCGCCACCATAGAGGCCGAGGCGGAGCGCGGCCGTCCNCCCGCCGCCGCCGCCGACCTGCGCCGTCGGATCCGTGGGGGAGCGGGGTCGGGGCCGGCGCTCCGCTGCAGGCGGAGAGGCCGCTCGGTGACATTCCTGTGTGTGTGTATAGACTGCTAAAGAATGATATCTTGCGTTTGAAGGAGGTCACTCACTCTCTCATAACCGTACATATAGGTGTGCATACGTGCTCCTTTCCAAGTGGTGTAGAAGTTTTTACTCTGCCTGTTAAAAACTTGTCAGCAGACATTCGAACTAATAACAACAGTGCCGTTTTCTCTCTTTACTAAAGCACCATGCTTCGACTGCTTGCTGTCCCCAGGACCTTAGCTGGGGTCACCCAGTCCTCCAGAGTATGTGGTAAGTGTCTGTAGTTTGTACCTGGGTATGTGGTGATAAACGTATGTGCAGTTCATTTATTGAAGGGCATATATGCATACTTGGTTTGCAGGCTAAGGGATTCTGTGTTGCGCTGTTTGTAGAACTGCGATTCTATCACCACGATATAACTAAAATTAGGAGTGTGGGGTCTGATGGCTTGCATCTAGCAGTAAGTGAAAGTTGTTTTTATTTTCTTTTTCCATGTCCTTCAGGGCGTACAACTGCAACAGCAGCCAGCAACCAAATAGAGGTGTTTGTGGATGGCCATCCTGTACTGGTGAACCCTGGAACCACAGTACTGCAGGTGTGGGGAATAGCGTTCAGAATTTTCTGGGACTTCCCATCTCACTTTTTGGCAGCATGTTCTATTCCATACAGTAAAAGCCCACCCACCTTTACATTGTTTCTTGCAATTCTTTAGGGGTGTTTTAACTGACTGTGATGCAGCGTTATGTGACAGAAGTCCTTGGGGGAGTTCAGTGTTTGAGAAAGAAAAATACGCCATGGTTGCCTGAAAGAAGATGCATGCAGCATCAATCCCAGCTACAAAAATTTATGCAATGCAGTAACAGACTTTGATAAATTCTGGTTGAACTTCTATCTGTAAACAATACGTGACCTCATAGTCTTTCAGAACCTGTAAATTTTGTAAAGTCTTGTTACAGTGTGTCTTGGGTAAATGAGGGGTTGTCTCCTTTTAGTTATTAGTTGTTATGATTCAGAGTGCTCATCCTTAGCTGCTTTTATTATTCTTGGTGTGGGAAGAAAGGGAATCTGGATCTCCCAGCCTATACTGAGCATTGTTGCTTTTCAGGCTTAAGTGTCAAGTAAAGCTTCTTTTTAAGAAGCCATTAAATGGGGATGTGGTATAATGAGTTAGAACATTAAAGTACATAATTTATTTCTAGATGTAGCCATTGTTCTTTGGATACAAGTTCCTAATTTATTTAGGCATTAGAATGCCCCCAGCAGCAACCTAGTGTAAATTTTTCTTAAATGCTATTTTTTAAAATTAGCTTTTCAGTTTTGCTAACATGGTTCTTTTTGCTTTTGGTAGAAATTGTCAGAAAAATTAGATCTTGTTAGAATTGTTTTTTATTAAATTTGGTGGTATTCTGGCATGCATAGCTATAATGTTGTAACATAGATTCCATTAGCTTTGGGGGTTTTATGCAGGAAAGGCTGTCTTCATCTGTTCTCTGGAAGTCTGTTGGCTCTGTCCTCCTGTCTCTTCTTCTGTCATGTTGTCTTTGAGTTTGGGGTCTGCTGAAGTTGAAGAGTGACTGTGCTGGAGTACCTTTATACAGAGTATCGGTGTTGCTGAATTACCTGAAATCATTATGCCTGTTGTTGCTCTCTTTATGTTTTTCAATTTTTGCTTTGATGCACTTTTCCTTAGAGTGTATGTGTTCTTAAAAAAAGTTATTTGTATTGTTAGTGCCCTGTTACAGAGAATTGTTTCTATTACTGGAGGGAAGAATGAAAGAGGGGTCAGTTCTTGTTTCCTCAATCACTTACAAAGGTTAGAGAAACTATTTGTAATTGATATCCTGACTTTTTTTTGCTTCATCACAATTATTTATGGTCACTTCTTAAGATGAAAGGTCAAATGCACTCTATTCATGAGCACTGACAGTGTTACTCTCTGAAAAGCTGCTTATGTTTTCTGAGGTGGAGCTGAAAAGTCTAAGATTTAATTTTTCTTTGTTTCTTATTTTTTTATAGGCCTGTGAAAAGGCTGGAGTTCAGATACCTCGTTTTTGTTACCATGATCGTCTCTCTGTTGCTGGAAACTGTAGGATGTGTCTTGTGGAAATAGAGAAAGCTCCAAAGGTATTGTTTGTGTTTCATAGGAATTGCAATATGGAATACGCGATATGGACGTCAATAGGAATTTTTTGCTGTGCTTGGGCCTAGTTTAAATCTTGTAAATAATTGTTGTCGTTCAGCTGCTCAAAGCATTTTTTTCTCATCTCCCCACTGGACAGCAGGGATTGCCTGTGGGTCAGAGTCAGTTCTCAGGTTATTATGGATTATCTTGCCCTTGGACATGAGCATTTGATAGCTGTGTGTTTGCAGTTAGATGCGTTTTATGCTTTGTAGTTCAAGCTTCAGTCATGCATTTTCAGCTGATACTACATAAATAATAAATTCCAGATACTGTATAAATTTAACTGTAGGATAAGTATCTGCAGGTTCATTCTAAGTAAAGATTGCAGTTAGTAGTTTCTATTTTAATGCATTGATATCTGTTGTGAAATAGTAGTTGATGTCCAGATGTCTGCTGAAGCTCTTTAATTTGCCTTCTATTTGTTACAGCTGACATTCTTAATGCTGTAACTGCTTGAATTGAGACTGGAAGTTGTAGAATTTTTAACTTTAAATAAATCATAACTGATTTAGCCTTTTTATATAGCAGATTATTAATAAATGTGGCTTCTAGTGCCTTTATCAGTTAGACTCTTTTTTTTCCTTGAAGACCTCTTTATTTCTATTTGTTTATAGCAGATACCTATGTTAGAATTACAGGGGAGGAAGTGGGGGTTTGTGCCCATGCTGAGAAGAAATATATTGTGTTCATGCTTGCTTTTTATGGTGATTGCAGCCAGTTGCTGCTTGTGCCATGCCAGTTATGAAGGGCTGGAATATACTGACAAACTCTGAGAAGTCCAGGAAAGCAAGGTACCTTTCTTTTAGCCTCCTTTGGCTGATTAGTTGTACTATCTGCTAAATGATGTTAAATTGACGTTAACTTCATTCTCTGAACCTAACAGAGAGGGTGTAATGGAGTTTCTGCTGGCAAATCACCCACTGGACTGTCCTATCTGTGATCAAGGTGGAGAATGTGATCTACAGGTACAACATCCAATTAAATTGTGTAGACTTACGTATAATACTCGTCTTAGGTGAAACTGTGCTTTCCAGCAGCCTGGATATGTGTGTGTTCTGTTGTCTGTTCTAGGACCAATCGATGATGTTTGGCAGTGACAGGAGCAGATTTAGAGAGGGCAAACGTGCTGTGGAGGACAAGAACATTGGCCCATTAGTCAAAACCATCATGACTCGGTGTATACAGTGCACTCGATGCATCAGGTAACGTCCTTTACTATTCACTGAGGAGAGTCCTGAAGCAGGCATATTTGTCTCAGTTTGTTATTAGTGAAAGAAACCCCGTGAGGCGTAGTCAGTTTTTAAAAACTTTCTTTTCTGATTGTACTTAAAAATTTTATTTCTGTTAGTGACCTGATAGCTGGTTTCCTGGAGCTACCAGGCAGGAAATAGAGAGAGATGGCTAATGCATGAAAGTGAAATCAGAGTTCTGCAGGGCAGAACTGATCCCATGGTGTTGCTGCCAGAATGGATATGTGATTTCCTCAGCCACAGTTGTAAGATTTATTTATTTTTGATAGCCTCTGGTAGCTATATTTATGCTGTTCTGTAGTCCTGAGATGCAGTAGCAGCCAGCTTGAGCCAGATGGAAAAGAATACAATGTACTCAACTAGTTCTAGAAAGAACTTGTTAGTTAGGACTAATCTCGGACTCAGTTTGTGTAATACAGTGAGTACTGTACTGCTCTGTTTCTTGATGTAACTCCCCCTAGTTTTGTAGCCCTTTCTGAATGAAATTCTGCAGATGCTCCTGCATGTGATGACACTGCCTAATGCATCTAAACAGTTGTTTTCTCCTTTCAGGTGTATGAACTAATGTTTTATCTCTAAGAAAACGAGATGAGGGCTGAAAGATGTTCTATGTTGCAGTTGTACATTCCAGATATGTTTCTCCTTCTTTGTGCATCTACCAGGTTTGCTAGTGAGGTTGCAGGGGTAGATGACTTGGGAACAACCGGAAGAGGAAATGATATGCAAGTTGGTACTTACGTTGAAAAAATGTTTATGTCTGAGTTATCAGGAAATATTATTGATATCTGCCCAGTTGGTGCTCTTACCTCCAAGCCATATGCCTTTACTGCCCGCCCATGGGAGACAAGGTAGGTGTCTTAACTCATACTGAAGACACAGCTTTCTCTGTTTGTTGTACACTGTATCTTAGAATATGTCCATCTGTGATACCAGTTTTCTCTGATTTTTATTTTCTGTGTTTTTGTGGTAGATTTTTCCATAGATTGAAGCTAACACATTCTGTTACTTACAGCTTATATAAGAAAAGGAAGAATTTTATAGCTTATAGACTGTTCTTGCCTTATTTTTATCCTAAAATTTTTTTTGACTTGTAGGTTGTGCTGATTACTTAGTAAAAGATGTATATAAAGGAAAATACAAATTCATTAACTCAGTAATTGTTGAAGATATTATTTAAAATATCTTGTGAAACTAAGCTGTCCACCCTCAGAGCGTATCTCCGTGTGATTTTCTTAAGTAACTGTTAAACCCTCAACAAGACCTGAAACACGTTCAGGAGACAGAATCACAGAATGTTAAGGGTTGGAATGGACCTTGAATATCATTGAGTCCCCAACCACCCCTGCCATGGGCAGGGACACCTCTCACTAGAGCAGGTTGCTCAAGACTTTATCCAGCCTGGCCTCGAACATACGAACATGCTGGTTTGACCATCCCAAGGATATTCAAAGTCCTCAAGAGCTATTGTAATCAGTCTGGAGGAGCAGGGGAAGGCGGAGGAAGGTGTCTCCCCACAGATCGGTTCTCCGAGAAGGTGGAGGGTGTAATTACCAAGAGTGTCCGCTGGAGGGCTCCCGAAGCACGGAGCCGGCAGCGATGCTGCGCGCAAGCACCGGATCAGTCTCTCGACCAGCAGTTTTGTCCTATCGTTAACCAGTGTAGCACACTATGACAGAATGACATCCTTAATCCACCTTCAAGAGATGATAAACAGCGAACAGGGAACATATCCAGCCCGCAAGGTGTTACATAACACAGCTCTGAGAACGTGTGCAGCAACTCTGAGACCAGCACCCGTTAAACTAATACAATGAATGCTTATAACAAATTCCTCTTCAAACACTCTGGTCAGATCTATTGTTATCTCAACTCTTCATGCCCCTCACTGGGTGCTTAAAAGGACTGTTATGATTTAATTCGGCAGGCAGCTAAATACCACATAGTCACTTGCTCACTTCAGCCCCCCATGGGGCATGGGAGAAAAAATTGGGGAGGAAAAAGATAAAATTTGTGGGCTGAGATAAACACAGTTTAAAAGGACAGAAAAAGAAAACTATAATAATGATAAAATAATTAGACCGTACAAAGGAAGTGCTGCACACTGCAATTGCCCAGCCAGTCCCTGAGCAGCAGCCCCCAGCCAGCTTTCCCCCTCGTCCATATGCTGAGCTTGCTGCTGTGTGGTGCAGAACATCCCTTTGGCCCACTGGGGTCAGCTGTCCTGCCCCTGCCCCCCAGCCTCTTGTGCCCCCCGACCTCCTTGCTGGTGGGACTGGGTGGGAAGCTGGAAAGTCCTTGATGTGGTGTAAATGTTGCTTAGCAACAACTAGAATATCCCTGTGTTATCATGCTGTTCTCACCCTAAATCCAAAACACGGCACTATACCAGTTACTAGGAAGAAAATTAACTCTATTCAGGGCAAAGACACTGTTGCTGTTTATATATGAAAGACCACAAGTGGTTTGTTTGTCCTTCTAAACAGGAAGGTAGAGTCAATTGATGTGCTTGATGCAGTTGGAAGCAACATCGTAGTGAGCACGAGAACTGGAGAGGTGATGAGAATTTTGCCAAGGCTGCATGAAGATATCAATGAGGAGTGGATATCTGACAAAACAAGGTGTGTGGATGTGCTTGTACCTACATGCCTTTATACATGCATTAAAGGCACACTTTGCAGAGCTAGAAATGTGCACAGTAGCACTGACTTTGGGATTCAATTATTAGTATTGTAAAGCTACAGTGAAGAAGAAGAATTGGTAAAATGTTTTTTATTTCTATAATTGAATTTGCTGAGTTTTCTAATGTTCTGATTTTTGTAACTTACTTTCACAGCAACTTTTATTTGTATTACTGATTGCTTTCTGTATTTTTGAGAAGAAAAACTTCCAGGGGAAATATTTCTTGGTTTTCTCTTTTCTAAAACCTTGCAATTAGAAAAATCACTGAATTATACACAATTATCTTTGTCTTTGCTCTTTTCTAATATTTGTGTTGTTCATTTAGGTTTGCTTATGATGGTCTGAAGCGTCAGAGACTTACTCAGCCAATGATCAAAAATGAGAAAGGAGTATTTGTTTATGCCTCATGGGAGGATGTTTTAGCTCGTGTTGCTGGTGTGGTAAGAACAATTTTATATATAAGTAGTCTAAAATTAATTTCTAAAGCTGGATGTATTACAAATATTAATACCATATGAGTTATATTAAAAAGGCTTTTTTATTTAAGGTTAGAGAGGAACATTTGACTGCTAATCCATTGTGTTTCCATGTAAATTTCTCATTTTTACTAATATTTCCTGTTTCATGGATTGAACCTTTTAAAGAACTTTTTCTTATCATAGTTTCATTTGGAGCATTGGGAGAGAAAGTACTTTTATTTAAATAGGAAAGTAAACTGTTTCTTCAGAAATTTAGGAGAAAGCAGTTTTCTCGAATACTCTGATCTATCTGAAGACATCTTTAAATTTATTTAAACTGTGCTATCACCACTTTTGCCATCAAAGACATTAAATTTGTATTACTTATATCTGAATTGTGCTTTCCTCAGTGCTTTTTCTGTGTGGTGATTGATTCTGCAGCTCAAATGAAGTGCTGCATGACTGCTCTGGATTTTGATTAAAAATTTTATGTGGGTGAAGTAGAATTGAATAACTGTAATTGAACTTTCCTCAAGGATGTTTTTGCCCATGCTACAGTAGCAGGGTTTGTTACAAAAGCTATTGCTTTTCAGATAATGCCTTTGAGTTAAGTTTACTACCAGAGCTTGTGTTAGGGAAGTTTTTATTCTGTCTGCACTGTGGCTTCGTTAAAATAAAAGCATTCACCTACCTTCCTCTCTCACCACACCAAATGAGAATTAGCTACATCTGAGTGATAACTCAAGTGGGAGAGACCTGCATAGAATACAGAGAGCTCTCCATTGCTTATTATGAGTTCTAAAGGAGCTGGAGTTGCTGCCTGGCAGGAATCAGGCACCATGGATCCATTTGTGCTGCTCCAGGCCCGTGGGTGTACTGTGGGCTTTGGCACACCTTAATATAACAAATATTTACCTGGGCTAAATTAGAATTTCTTTCAGTGGTTTCTTTCATTTATGTTTATACTTCCTTTCTCTCCAGCTCCAGGCAGTGGAAGGTAAGGAAATAGCAGCAGTTGTAGGAGGGCTGGTGGACGCAGAAGCACTAATAGCTCTGAAAGACTTACTGAATAGAGTGAATTGTGATACGCTCTGCACTGAAGAGATCTTCCCTACTGCTGGAGCTGGGTAAGAGGACAGGCAATGTCTGTCTGTAATTAGTATGTTAATAAATTTTCCAGTCTGCAGATCATCTCACGTCAATATTCTGAAATTAGCAGGGATAACAATTGCTGATGCATTAGCAGGGTTTATTTGAAGTTACAATACTCACATATAGAGAGTATTTATGGATTGTGAGTTGATACATAGTCTCTACTCCAGCAAGGGTTGCATGCTTTACCTCCGTGTTGTATTGTATGTATGGCTGCTGCAGTTTACCAGTGAGTTACTGAAAGCCATTTACACTCTGTTGTGAGCTGGGTAAGTTAGTCTATTTCTATTTGTGGTGTGAAAACTGTAGTACAATTATGATTAGTAATCTGGATTGAGAAATCTCTTCTTTCTCTTTTCCTGAGATGAAAAAGTATTTTGAGCATCTGCAATCTTTACCATAGCTTCATTCCTTCCCTCCACTGAATTCTCATCCTCTTTCTTACATCTTTTTGTTATAGCACAGATTTACGCTCTAACTACCTGCTGAATACCAAGATTGCTGGGGTGGAGGAGGCAGATGTCCTCCTTCTGGTTGGCACCAATCCACGCTTTGAGGCACCGCTTTTTAATGCTAGAATTCGAAAGAGGTTTGTATTCCTTGGTGGTGAATAAGCATGTGAATCCATCTGGATTTGATAGAATGCTAGGTTGGAGCTGCAGGCAGTAACTTGAGAGCATTCATTCAGATGGGATCATTGGATTTAGTTCACCTTTTAGTAAAGGGGATGGTGATTTATGTGTGGAAAAAGGGTAGTACCCTGTAGTGTAGAGCTAGTTCATTCTCATTTTGACATTTTACATTAAGTTCATCTACTCAGACATTTATTCCTTTGTTACATTACACAGACACCTCAGATTTTCTGTTTTATAGAAGTCTGTTGAAGCATATACCTTAAAGATTTATTTTCAGCATCAGTTTACTGCTTTTTATATTGTAACAAATCAGATGTGCTGAGTTTAGAAGCAGTCATTCAAGTTTAATATTTTCTTTACCAAGCAGTGTGGCTTTCCCAAAATTTTGAACATAGCTAATTCAATTTTAATAACATATGTCAGTATGAGGCAAATGAGGTCTATGAAAGCCCTGTCCTTAATGCTAGGATTTTTGAAAATACGTAATTTTAAACAGTAATGACGTTGAAATTTTGAGAGGAGAAAATGCAGTGAGATTTTGGAATGTATATATTTCATGTATTTTTATAAATCTGTGCCATGAGAAGCTGCAAAAAAGAGAGAATTGCTAACCAGCTAAATTTTTCTGTGTTTATCTAAGAAATAAGTGGATTTCTAAAACTGAATTGGCAGAAGTTTGAGGGGAGGAGGGAATTGAGTTACGAACTTGTCATAAGGTGTGTTTTGCTGTACTGTTTCTAGAATATATCTAGAGAAATAATCCTTCTAAAAAACCTTTAGACTTGCTTAACAGAATAAAGCTAAACTGCATGTTAAGGAAATAATGCCATTTAAATTCCTTTGCGATCCTATTTTAAGTTACTGCTGAAGTTATAATTAGTGGCTTTGGTTGGGTAAAACTCTATATTTCTTTAATTTTTATAAAATGGTTGCTGTATTTTCAGCTGGCTTCACAATGACTTGCAAGTGGCCCTTATCGGCTCTCCTGTGAATTTGACGTACACATATGAACATCTAGGAGAGTCCCCACAGATACTTCAGGACATTGCTTCTGGCAAACATGCCTTCTCCAAGGTATACAGAACTTAAGAGTGTGACTGTTAAATTCCACAGGTATTGAGTAATAATCTGAATTCCCCAGAGACAGATTTGAAGAGAAGTACTATGTTGTAAGATAGGGTTATGTGCTTTTAATCAAATGCAAAAATGAGGTAATGATTAGTGTGCACCAAATATGTATAAACTGTGTAATATATTTAGGTGTGTAAAACTTTGCAGTGGAGGAAACTCCTGGAATATTTCTTGACATAAAACAGGCTGTTTCAAGTGCTGCTGTTTCCACTTAAGTGTGTGGTTATCGAGTGTACAGTTCTGTATTGACAAGGTGGTTTCCTGCTTCCAGCAGTTTCTCTAGGCTTTATCTCTAAATGAAACAATGACCATTTTGGAACTGTAGGTTTGCATGGAAGACTTATGGAGAAATTTTGGGATTTACTGCATTATCTGTACCAAGAATTGTCTTCATAGCTGTGGAATGAATTTCTGATTGTTGACTGCACAGGTCCTTGACCATGCCAAAAAACCAGTGGTGGTGGTGGGAAGCGCAGCCCTGCAGCGCAGTGACGGAGCTGCCATCCATGCTGCTGTTTCCACCATTGCACAGAACGCCAGGGCCAAGAGTGGTGCTGGTGCTGATTGGAAAGTCATGAACATCCTACACAGGTTTGCTTTAAAATTTTTTTGGGAGTAGCTTGCTTGCACATTGGGCTACACAGGTTACCACAATGTGTGTGTACGGATTGCTTCGTACGCACACAAGCAGCTTATCGGGTTCAAACCTGTAGGGAATATAAAAACCAGAAGTACAAGCTAGCATAAACTTCTTAATAAAAATGCATTCCTTGACCTGGCAAACTTTTCAGGCTCTCCATGATATTTTATTAATTTATTATAATCAAATGTAGAATTTAAGGTTTTGATTTAGACATAAAATACAAGAGAGCTTAATAACATCTACCACAGTGCTCAGTAGGATGCACAGCAGACCAATGCCACTTGCTAAATGACTGCATTTTATCTAGAGGAAGAAAAACAAAATGGCAAGGGTATTTAAATAACACGGTTTATTTGTGTTTTTTTTTTTAAATATACCTTTTACTGTGCAGCTTCTCAACTGAATAGTTAATAGAAAAGCTTCAAAGATTTTCATTTGAGGGCTTTTGATCTTAGCTATTCAGTTTATCGGGATATTACTCCTTTAAATAGACAAGCGTCTCTTGGACAATCCTTCACCACTCCCTTTCTAAAATTCTGACTGTCAAATTGACCATCTCTTTAAAGGAAAAATTATTTCAACAAATGTAATGGCACTGAGTTCCGGAGACTCAAAAAATTTCTTCTGCCAAAAGGAGCTTCACTGATGTAAAACTAGTATAGTTAGAGCAGGGCTTGGTCCTCTCAGGGAAACTTAAATATAACAGTCTGCTGCTGAAACTGAAATATTTAGTACCAAAACACTGATGAGTTAAAGAACACTCACGATACAAGTGTGGTTTGGCAGTCTTTCATATTGACTTCCATACTTATGGTGCACCATCCGTTCTACCTTAAGTGTAAAAAGCAACTTAACTTATTGAAACCTCTATGTCTGACTGTGTCAGACAAAATGAGTTACATTGGAAGACTGTACTCTAGAGAGAATATTTTTTCTTTTAAGTAAGACTGGCACCTGATTATGGAGGATTATGCAAAACTGTTGCTTTGGAAGAGGAAGACTGCCAGAAAATGAGAATGATTATTTCATTCTTTTAAAAGTATTTTTATGTGTGAATAAATGAATAGTGATGAAATAGTTGTACAAGTCTGATTTCGAGTAGCTGATGGCCCAAGAGTTGGTCTTTCATCTTCCACGTGAGTGCCCTAAATTAAAGGCCTGATGAGTCCCATTCATAGCTGAAATGTCATCTGGAGCATCAAGCTTCACCAGTGAGCTGCCTGCTGCTAGGTCCTGACTTTCAATGTCTGCCTTTATTTTGCTATCCCATCTGAAATAGGTGAGATTCTCTGTGAAAACTTTAAATGGTGTCATGTTGTCAAAATGCAGAACTAACTTGATACTTCAAAAATTTCAGCTGCTGTTAAGCTTCATGTTTGTCTTGTTACTGTTAGAAACCTCTTATATCCCTTCAAAATATTTAGTCAGAAAAAAAAGTTACGTCTGTTCTGATGGGAAAGGGAGAATTCTGAAATAACTTAAAGTCATGATGTATTTGTTCCTACAGGGTTGCAAGTCAAGTAGCTGCTTTGGACCTGGGTTTCAAACCAGGAGTTGAGGCAATTAGGAAAAATCCTCCCAAAGTATTGTATCTCTTGGGAGCAGATTCGGGTTGTATAACACGTCAAGACTTGCCAAAGGACTGTTTTATCATCTATCAAGGTAATTAGTAGATGTAAATTAAGAAGTGTTGCTATCTTAATAGTTGGAGAAAAAGCGTGAACAGTGGCATAAAACCCTTTGAGGAATCTCAGCCTTTGTTTTCTGCCAAGAAATGGAACTTCTGACACATAATTGAGATTCTGGTTACCAATTTCTTAGGTAAAGATGGGAAACAGTTGATGAATAATAAGGGAATATAAACCAGTTTAGATCTTCTGAAGTGTAGCTTCAGACCTGGCAGACAAAACAGCATTAGTTTCCAGCTGTTCTATTATACCAAAACATGATCTTAATCTAACAATACTCGTTCCAAGAACCTCCCAAATCTGAGTGACTATAGAGACTGAAGTACCATTTACTCCTGCTTGTAGTCCATTCATCTTCCCCAAAGTATTAGGCCAGTAAGACTGCAGAGCAGTCAGCCTAATAGGCTTCAGATTACTGGGTAAGCAAAGCTTAGAAACTCCTTTTTTTTCTGGGAACATAGAATTCTGTGTTAGTAAAGTATTTCTTTTTATTTTGACTTATTTATGTCTCGTGGTTGTGTACTCTTTCCTCTTCCCATGTATCTAGGGCATCATGGGGATGTGGGAGCTCCCATGGCTGATGTTATTCTCCCGGGAGCAGCTTATACAGAGAAGGCAGCCACGTATGTGAATACTGAAGGTCGGGCCCAGCAGACCAGAGTAGCAGTAACGCCTCCTGGGATGGCGAGGGAAGACTGGAAAATTATTAGGGCTGTCTCTGAGGTACTGTTGCTGTTTTAAGTTGCTTCTAATAAAAGTATACTGAGAGGTTAAGTTCCTTTTTGTAAACACTTTCAGTGTAAAAAAAAGAAGTTAGATTTTCAGGGAAACACATAGTTTTAAGAAGTAATGTTTTGTATTGAATCCTGTGTTAATTCTGTGAGTTAAATGATATCGCTTCCCTTTTGAGGACAGCTCATAGCTCTAATATTGTAGTTGCTGTATGCTGTTGGAATGCATAATGGGTGAAGCTTTGCAAATTTTGCAGGTCTTTGGGAAGTGCTTTAGAGGAAGCTGGTGGCAGCATGCAGTTTCTTGCTTTTTAGAAAGAAAACAGAACAGACTCTGAGGCCAGGATCTGGTATCATTAGATGAGGTCAAATACGTGCTTACTACTCACAGGGAACAAGATGCATTCATAATTGCATCAACTTCTATTGCATTTGGTGGTAACCTAAGGAAAATGCAAGTATGGAAGGAGAAAAGTTCTTCTTTTCTTTTTATCCCTTGTATAGCAAACAGGACAGCCTGGTTTTTAACATGAGGAAGTGTTGACTATGTAGGCATTGGAAGTCCAACAGAACATTGTGACTTTGCTTCAGTTTGCGTTCTAACTGCCTGTGTTTTCAGGAGTGTACACTTTCCCTCATTTTACTTTAGGGATGTTAATGGAATGGTAATCTAAACCACTATGAATTAAATCCCTAGACCTGATGGCATTTCTTTCTGTGAATCTCTCAGTTGGCTGGTTTGACCCTGCCTTATGAGAACCTTGATCAAATACGGAAGCGTTTAGAAGAAGTATCACCCAATCTGGTTCGATATGATGATGTGGAAGAAGCTAACTACTTCATCCAGGCAAATGAATTGGCAAAGGTAAGCAAAACTGAAGCATCTTGGCATGATTTAGTGCTCTTATATAGCATAATGCTTTTTTAAAAAAATCTTCATATGAGTACAAGAAGCATTTTTTGACATGCTCTGAATGTAGAATTCACTAAACAAATGCTTTGGTAGCAAGTTCTTATCATCAAGGTGACTTTCTTTTCCTTTCTTACCACAGTTAGCAAAGCAGCAGCTTCTTGCTGATCCTCTTGTTCCACCTCAGCTCACAATAAAAGACTTTTATATGACAGGTATGTATAGTGTGGTCTTTCCATTCTGAAATCAGCAGAACATTTTACTTAGCTTTACAGTAAGGTTTTTATGATTAATTTAAAGCTTTCCACTAAGATACACAGGATTTAAGTCTTTGTAAGAAACAAAACTTTTCAGTAAAATTATGTGGAATTTCCATAAAGCACAGACTGTATTTTCAACTAAGTGATTTTATTTATCCTCTTTGTATCCAGTCTTGTACTAAATATATTTTGTATTGTGTCTGTGCACTGACATGTTTGGATTTCTTTTTTTACAGATTCCATCAGTAGAGCATCACAGACAATGGCCAAGTGTGTGAAAGCTGTTGTTGAAGGTGCTCATGCAGTAGAAGAGCCATCCATCTGCTAGAGACTAATCAGACTGCCACCACCTCCATCTTGGTTTTTGTTGCAGTTAACTGCTGTGACTGATACATTTTTTTCAAAATCTATTTGACAGGCTGTTGTATTTTTTTTTTTCCTTCCTTCATTCACATTTTCATCACTTCAGATAGCCCCATCGTACTACAGGACTGTTTTTGTGTCTGAGGGAACATGCAGCACGCAACTTACTGTGCCCAGAGGCAGGGTGCATGATGATAGTATACAAATAAATTATAATACCAAGCCACCCATTACCTGTGTAATTCATGTAGCTCATGCTTCTTCCATGAGAAGAATTCAGTAAGCAACTCAGACTCAGTAAATCTTGATTTTTCTAGGAAGGAGTTTACATGGCAAAAATACTACATTGTAACTTTCTTCCAGAGTATCCAGGTATCTTAATTTTAAACCCTGGTCAGAATGTGAACACGCTGTTTTTGTAATGCGCTTTTAAAGCAAGTTGTCCCTCATACCTGGTTTGAGCCAACGTTCAGACGTATCTCTGCTCTGGATATTTGTGTGTTTCTTCATTTAGTTTCAGTTGAGACTACTCTTGGAGGAAATACAAATAATTTCGATGTTGTGGGAAAAAAAAAGCAGTCTTCACACAGCTTCCTCATACTGAACTGCTTTAAAAGTTAGCAAGAAGACAAAAGGCCTTTATACCAATCAAATACAGGAAAAAAAAAATCTCAGAATAGTTTCTCTGTGCATTGATCTTTTTAGAGCAAAGTGGGGGAAGGGGTTGTGTGTGATACTTTTTGGTTGGGTGGTTGGGTGGTTTTTTATGCTTTAGAATAACTTCAGACCAGTGACTTTGTATTATGCTGGTTAATCTAAGTTTGGAAGAAGGATAACTTCCTCTTCAACTGGCTACTAAACTAAAGTTCAGTGTAATTCTTCCAAGAATCGTGAAAATGGGAACAGTATCATAAAGGCATCACTTCCAACTGTATTTTTTTTTTAAAGTTGTTAATTTTGCATGAGGAAAAGCTACACCTTTCACTGTAGAATAGTACTGAATGCATGGGGGTGCTACTGTAGAAGTCTTAGTTTTATAAAAATCCTTGTTTCTTCCATGCTTAGAATTTTTCAGTAACAAACAAGTAACTTTTAAAAAAACTGATTTCCTTCTGCCCAGCAAGAAGACTCTTCCTGGTTATCCTGGTATATCACAGTGTCCTTACATGAGCTAAGTCTTAAATGCTGGACATGGTTTTACTCAGCCTGCCAATTCCAGTTACCAACAGGGACAGGGTCAGTTCTTGTGGTGGTACAGAAAAGGGCAACTGTTCATTTCATTCAGATACTGCCATGCATGTTAGGGAGGCAGCGAGAGAGACTGAAGTCTGGTTTTAATGGGGCAGTTCACAGGACCAAGTACAGCACGAAACCTTCCTCCTGTCCTTGTGGAATGTTACTTCTTTAGGAGGAACAGGTTTACTGGCACATAGCAAAAGGAAAATGTGTGTGACACATGCCAAAATGTTTAAGAAGAAAGGGTGTAGTGGAATCCTGTATTCAGAAAACATTTGGTTCTCAGGCTCCTAAGATGGAAACTTTTTTTTCCCTGCCCCCATGTTGTACCAACACAGAGCGGTAACTTCAGCAGTGCAACAAGTCAGTTACCACTTCAGATATAAAGGTTCAAAAGCTTTAGATTTTTTATTTTTCCTTAAATGCTGTAGCATTACTTTGGGAGCTCTGGAATACTTTTTTGTTTTCGTGAAAACTCTGTGTCCTTCAATTAGTATGTATAGTAGACTCTTGTTTCTATCAAAAATTGTCCAGCCTTTATCAAGAAAGGCAAGAAGGGAAGGAAGTACATGTGGTGCTCTCTGTCCTGTTTCTACTCTTATTTCCCACCTACCTAGTCACCAAGTACAGAATTTTTCAGCCAAACTGGGTAATAGCAACAAGGCTGTCTATAACTTTGACTGTTGGAAACTAGGTAGTAAAGAGAAATCTAGATTAGCATTCTTATGCACTGAGTTTAGAGTGTAGCCCTTCCCTTATCTCTTCTGTTTGCTCTGGTGTTGGGACGGTTGGTGCACATGAGGACTATTACCCAGCTAGTGACAAAAGGAAAACGGGTCTGCAAAGGCAGGGAAGTCACAGAGGCTGGGCAAAATATTGGAACAAAAATTCCAGAAATAGGGCTATTCACGCGACTTACCTCTGTTTATTTAAGAAAGTTTACAGTTAGTGCTCCTATTTGCCGGTCCTGAAGCTGCAACCTCAGATTAGAGAATTATGAAAAAGCAGCGATGAAGAGCTGGGATGGTGGGAGATAAACACGCTCTGAGTATTGTTCTTGCTGGTTACGGTAAGGGCTGACCAGGCAGGTGCTGACACTGCCTGAGCCGTCAGTGTGCTGATGCAGCTCACTCCACATGCAGGGCTGGGTGCCTTTATCCTGGGCTGGAGTGGGCAGGTGCTTTGTTACGCTTTGTTGTGGAGCTGAGCCCAGCCCCGGAGGAGATGCAGTTCCTGCAATTCCCCGAGTACGGCCCTGGTTCCACCTGGTGGCCAACTGGCAGAACGTCTCAGCGGGTGCACGGCCAGTTACCTTCAGACGCAGCAGCCTTCATCTCGCCTGCTCCTGTGCACTCCTGCCTGGACAGCCTGCCAAGGAACAGGAACGTGTCTGGGGCGAGATGGATGGGGTTCGTCATCAAGTATCCTCCTCTCTGAACACAGCCCTGTGTAAACTTGGCTCTTGTGTGCAAACTATTAACCGCAAACACGGCTTGCCTTTTTGTAGCCTTATCTTCAGCAGGGGGTTGTGGGGAGTAGAGAAGGCAAAGGGTCTGTTAATTCAAGGTAAAACCATACTATGCAGTTACTTTTTCAAGCAAGCTTAGGCCAGGTGCAGTCAGATTAAAGAGAAACTTCAGATTAAAGAGAAACTGTAACTGCAGACAGATTTAAGCATCTAAAGCTGTGATTTCAAACCAAACAAAAATTAAAAAAAAGCAAACCAAAACCCCCAAACAAACAAAAACACAAACATACAAAACCCACAAAACAAACAAACAAAACCCCCCAAACCCCGTTCAACAGCCACCTTACTGAAGGCAGCAGCAGCCCATGGGTGCGTCCCTGTAGTTTGAAAGGGAGAGGGCTTAAAACCCTGGGCAGTGTAGTGAGCTGCTTCAATAAAAAGAAACCTAACGGAATTCAAGTCAAACAGGTATGTCCTCAGCAAGATTCTGAAATGTCCAGCAAAATTAGACCATTCATAAAAAGAATTGTAACTGACTTATTTTTTAATGTATTTTGAAGCATAGCTCAAGGCAGAAAAGAAAGTGTAGCATTTCCCCAAGTACAAGATTTTGGATCAGTGCCTCTTCTGAGGCTGATAAGATTTTTGCAAGACTGTGTGCTACATGCTTGACTGGGGGATGCGCTGTATTTTAATGTTGAAACCAACAGAAAAGCAGCTCAGGGTCATAGCTCTAAAGAAAAAGCAGAGTGGCAGACCAGCATCAGCTCTAAAGGAAAAGCAGAGTGGCAGCCTTAATCCAAAGGGGAAATGTAATATAACTTCATCTCTGTCCCCACACCCTTGCTCCTCATAAAATACTCCAAACAATGGCTAAGCCAAAACATCCCCTCCCAAAACAAGACAGTCTCCTAATAATGATTTGTTGTCTTGTCCTTCAAATACGCAGTAAGAGGAAATCACCTTTAGTGATGAAGGGTTGGAAGATGACTCTTTCAAGGCACTGGCAAGACAAAAAGAGAAAGTGCTGAGAAGCAAATGGATAGAAGAGGACTTCATGGTGACTACCGACATGGAAAAAAGTAATAAGTAAATGGGGAATTCTGGAGAACACCTAAAAGCTAAGGACTTCACTGACACCTGCAGAAAGCTTTCTATAAGGAGTACGAGAACCCCACAAAACGTCAAAATGCCTAAGTTCTTCCAGAACTATCTGAGAAGTTGCGTTGCTCAAGAAGTTTTAGAATTCCTATTTAAAAACAACAAAAAACAAAACAAAGCCAAACACAACACACCATTTTCGATTTCTTAATAGATGTTAACAGATTATTATTATTATTCATAAAATGCCAAATGGACACAAGAACCTTCGCAAACAAAACACTTAAGTTCACAGAAAGTCACAAGGAAAACTTACTTCAGAAATGAACACCAAATCAGTCACCCTGTCTGTGGACAAGTCATGGTCCTTTCTGTTGTGGAAGGTTTTATCCAAAAGACACTTTACAGTAACACATATTAGTTGATGGAATGATGTCGGCAAACTGTCCCCAAGTACCCGGATGACTCCAACTCTCCATAGCTCAGCACCACAGAAAAATGGCAGAGACGTAAATAACATTTATAAAGCCTTGTGATTCAAAGAAAATGAGTGATTCCATAATCTGCAAAGCCTGCTATGCTAAACACTGTTAATAATAATTATGTTTTCCTCCAGCTACATGTACACCTCCATTCACAGTGCCTAACTACTGAGCTTTAGAGGTGTAAGAGCTAGTAGAGACATCTCCTCACTCAGCCAATACTGAATTTTGAATATACTTCACTAATGTTTCAAAGAAATTGTTTTATTTCTTCTTGTTATCGTCCGTACATCTGTGTTTATGTTTGAAATGGATCAGACACGAGAACCATGTATCAAAAAGAAACATACTAAGAGCAAAAAACTTCATGTGTAACAACTTCCAAAAGCCACTGGAATCCCATGACCCTAGACACTAAATAAGCCTTATGCTTTGATGTTAGCTCAGCTCCAACTCTTTTAGAAAAATCCTGTCCTGCATGCTTTTTATTTCTCAATTATCCATTACAGGATATTCCACACCTTTGTTAGAAGCTACTCTCAGAAGACTCAAGAGACCGTTGATTCAGCCCAGAGTGGGAACTCTCATCTTTCCAACTTGCAATGGTGACCAAGACCCTCTGCAACCTGAATGTAAAAGAATAACTGGACTAATAGCAGAGACAAGGACTTGGGATAAAGTGTATAGCTTGTTAACCACTACAATTACAATTAATGAAATATCAATAGACCGAAGCAGATAGTAAAAATACAATAATATACTTTGAATTAACAGAGGGCTTCCCAGTAAAATGGGATGGTATTAGAACATTCTGCTGGGACAGCTTATTCCATTCAATTGTCCTCTGTTAAAAGAGGCCTCCACAGATGCCCAACATACTTTGGACAACCTTCCCACAATTAACCGTCTTACTGTTTTGTCTTTGCTGAGCCTTAGGAAGACAATACCATTTATTTAATGCAGATTAAAATACACATTGATAATGAAGAACAGATTAGTGAAGTCTTAGCTAATTACTATTTTCAGTACAGTTCACTATCAATTAATTATATTATCATGTAATAGCTAGCATACATCTGCTCCCAATTGGTTAAATACTTCTGCAGCTACACTCCTACTGAAACCCGCAGCAAAATTCCCATTGCTCAAAAAACCTTTAATGAAGCCCCTAAGACTCAGAAAAACAAGGCTAGTCATCTGTACTTTGTGTTGCTTTGCTCGCATTTAGGGTTTTAAACGAAGTAAAGCGAAGTTACTCTGATGTACATATAGCTCATCCTATACTTTCACCTGTGCTATCTGCCACACAGCAGTGCACTAAAGCAAGGGTTTGAAGGAGTTTAGCAGATGAATTAAGAAGCTCAATTATGCCATAACTTGGGTATATTTCCTAGAGAAAAATCCTCAGACTGTAGACAATGTTTTTAACATAAGGACTCTGTGGTTTGGAAAAGGGGCAAAAAGCATGCTGGTTATCAAATACCTGCAGCAGACAGAGTAACTGAAATCCAGATATGCAAGAGACAACCACTGCTATAAAATTTCCATGTTAAAGAATTGTTGAAAAATAAGAATAAGCATTTTTCCATAATACTAACATGCTGGGTTATAATGGTTAGCTTTACCCCAGAACTCGTCACTATTAAATAAACTAATACCACATAACAGCTGCTCAAGACACTGCTTTGAAGAATGTATCATAACTTTGGGTTTTACGTAATTTCTCACCCTTTTCAGTCTTTAAACACCTAAAGACAAGATCTTCTATACAAACGTGACTCTCTGGATATGAAAAGCTCTAATTAACATCTACACACTTAGAGTTGTTCTTCCCCTTCACAACATTCACCTGCATTTTAAATAAATTGCTAATCCCTTTCACAAACATTTGAAGACATTGGAACTGTTCCCTCAATATGTGTCTTTCAAGAAATAATACCAAGATGCCGACATTATAACACTATTTGTGGAGAACCCGAGACTCTTCATCACACGCACAGAGTCTAAGTCATGCTCCAGAAATTCTTGAGGTGTGCACTCCGGGTGCGTACGACCTTGGGAGAGAGTCAAGGTTCATTTCTTGATGCAGCCTCCTCCAGTAATTGATGTACAACCTAAAGCACCTATTTCATTGTTTTATTAGACTCGCAAAGCTTATTCACTGCGTCGCTGCCCTCTGTCTCACTACTAAGACAAGTGAGACACATCAGCACAGAATGCCTCATTAGCCAGAAACCTGTGATTTACAGAACATTCATGTTCGCTGACCACTCTGTGCTCAAGCCTACAGTAAGTTTACTGGGCGGAGCACTCGGTCCAGGGATGAGGCCGAATTAAAACAAGGCAGACAGACCCGTTCTAAAGAAATGGAAGTTCCAGAATACAATTCTGAATGTTGTACAGGGGACCTTTTGTGCTTTGGGTTTACACACTGTCCTTGTACAGAAGTTTCAGAGTCCAATTTGTTCTCCAGTGTAATTTCAGAGCACTGCTCTACCCATCAAAATAATGTATGTTCCAGCTTAAGAGTCCTGTCCATAAAGATAGGCAAATCTTTTTTGAAAAGTCATTTCATTCCACATTACTAAAGCTAGCAGACTGCTCCTTTAGGTTGTTACCATACAACATTTTATTTTCAGCAAAACAATCAAAATAGTATTTGCATCTCTTAGTAAGTTAGTGAAAAGCAAATTACTTTCAGGTGAATAAAGTTTTGTTAAATAAATTTCTCTATCCATAAAGTACAAATTTTAATTTCTCTGTTGAACGATTACACAACAGTCCATGTAACTAAGATTGGCAAATTTTTCATCTTTACTTTCTCCTCCTTAAAAAGACTGAATTCTTTTTTTTGGTGCAAGATACCAAAAGTATCCCATATCAACTTTTCCTGTTCCCAACTAGATTCAAAATGCTCCTCCTTTTGCTTGGCATTAAGCTTTTGGCTTCACAATTAACACACATCAAATAGATCTCAGGATGTCACCAAAATGTGTAATGCAACTATGACGCACGTTTAAATTCAGGCATATAAGTAATCTGATTAGTCAGTATCTGCAAAGTCAAACACATAAGGCAAAGAAAAGGTTTAATATTGTTTCCGTGCTCAGGTTCTCAAGTGCATTCACAGCCATTTCTCTAAAATGTTGTATCATCTGCATCCCATTAAAAAAATACAATTCCAAGATACTAAGTGTGCTGCAGATATTCTCAAGAGTACCACAGAGAGATGCAGCATAGATTATTTGTTCATGGTGTGCCTCTCTTCCTAAAACACAAAAACCATCTTAATAGCCCAATGAAGAGAACTTGAGCTGCAGTTGAATTATACTGAACTACCGAATTACAGTTGAAAGTAGGAATTCTCTTGTTTAACACAATGGTTGACACAAGAAATCACTTTGTACAGAAACTTGAATTTGGTACTCCAGCAAAATTCTACCAACTTGGTAAGAGTTTTATGCAAGGAATTATAGAGTGATCTTTCAAACTCTTCTGAATTAATAAGTGTTAGCAAAGCCTGCAAGCATTTGCAAAATTGGGGTGTGAGAATTTGGCACTTTATCTATTTAAAATAAAATAAAGGGAAATACTAGTCTATGTCGCATTTGTTGAACTCCTAAATCAACTGAGATCATTTATTTGCAATATTTCAAAGGGTTTGCGGTTTTTCAATCGTCCCATACCTGACCAACATTTGTAATCCCTGTCACTCCTGTAATGAATTTCAGGTATAGGATATAAAAGTCATTTTTGTTGAAAAAGCTTACAAAAATAATCATCATATTTCATGCTCCAAAGCATACAATAACAACTGATAAAATTATGAAGGACCTTAATTATTGCATTGTTTCTGTCCAAAGCACAAAGTCTTTTGAAATACAATATAGGAGCAACATATTTAGGGTTTTTTGTTGTTGTCTAACATTAGCAGAACTACGTATTTAATGGATTAATAACAGAAAAACAGAAAAAAAAATTGAATAACAGGAAAACACCTCCCATGCAATAATTCCATTGAACACAACACTTTGGATTATTAAAATGAGCTAGGTAGACTAACCATAATCTAAAAAAAACCCTTCTAAACAAAAAATAAACAGTTTGACACAAAGACCAGCTGACTTTTAATTATACTTTAATTAAAATCTATTTATCTAAATTAAAAACCCACTATGAACACACAAACTACGCTCACCATGCAGGCTGGGCAAACTCAAAGTATGTTTTGAAATGTAGATGTACCTAAAATATGGGATTTTTTTTTTTTAAGATTACAGGAACTTAACTGATATATTTCAGATTTGGCAGGGCAGAGGACGAGGTTGATAATATACTAAGCAATTCAGTACCTTCATCCATATGACCTTAGTCTGACTGCAGTTCAATTACTATATACCACCTGAATAATTTTTACAATGGAAAAAACATAATGTATAGCTCATTAGTTTCCTAATTATTTCCTCTTCCTTCTGGACAAATAAAAAGGCATCTTTGCAGTTCATCTCTGAATAGGGCTGTGCATAATACTACTTCAAGAAACATTACCACAGATCTGCTGAATACAGTGATCAGTGTCTTCACCTATAGATATGCCATAGCATCCCACATTGTTTTGACAGCATTAAATGTATTTTTTGCAATCTAATAAAAGAATCTGCAACAAAGAAAAATACTATTAATTTATATTACAAGACACGGTAGTATAAATTTATAGCATTTCTCAACTCTGTAAGTCAGGAATAATATTCATAAATATCAACAACAAAGCCCCCAAATCAAAACAGTAACTTAAAAAGAACCAAACCAGATTTTTAGAAGGCTGCAAAGCGCTTTGAAAACATTAAAAACAAAACTCAACTATTGCCCCCAAATTTCTTGCTATGAGTTCTGTTTTTTTCACATCCCATCCTGAAGGGCAGACAATGCTAAATTTATGACAGCTCAATTTCTCAGATATCTATCACAGGTTCCTCTCATTCGCATTAAATCCCCCATAGTCTCTCTACATAGCCTACTCTAGAAAGAAATTAAAATGTTTTTTTTTTAAATCTATATTTTTTTTTCCTACCTGTATATCGCATTTTATTTACAATGCCTTGAGAGAGAGAATGACATTGTGGTACAGTTACACCAAACTATCCGACATCAATCTCAGCTATTTACTAAAATTACAAGTACAAACAAAAAAGTTACACGAACTTTCACAATTACACACTAATTTTTAGAACCATCACACAAGGACAAAAGAAGTTATCAACTTTATAAATACAGAAAAAAATTACATGGTTTTAAGAACAACAAAGTTATTAAAAATATATATTTTACCGTACCTCCTTTAAATTTTTTTCCCGAGAGTTCATCTTTACAGGTTATTAAAAAAAAATATATTTCTTCAGCCACAAGCCCTTGTATTTTATTTTTATTTAAAATAAAAAGTCATACAAATGTTAAAATATTTTGGTTTGGCCATTTGCCTCCGTCCTCCAAATTGACACTTTATAAAAACCTTCTGTACTTTTTTCCCCCCTCCCTCTCTCCCTCTCTACTACCTCCAAGATGGTAGGAAAGTTGTTGTTTTGGAGGGCAGAGGAACCGCTCTCTGATGTTATGTCCTCTCGGTGCCTGTAGTGGTGCTATAGGAGGCTGCTGGCTCTCTTCTTGAGCAGCCCCAGCAGCCCTGCCTTCTTTGCTGGAGAATATATTCAGGGATTCCCCTTAATAATCACCTACCCTCTGAGCACTTTGTAGTTTTAAAATAATAAAAGAGCCCCCAAAGCTTTCTCCCCACAAAAAGCAGGATCTTCTCAGAGACAGGGGGGCAGCAGCTCCTCAGCACAGAGCCCGAGCACATTCCCAGTCCCTCTGCTGGGGAGGAAACTCTGATCTGTCAGCCCAACAGAGGGAAAGGGGGGAGAGGAGAGAGAGGAGGGAAAAAAAAGCAGCTGGAAAGGTAAGCCAGGCCCGGCCTGCATCCCCGGGCTCGCGTAGCGCGGCAGGCGGTGCGGAGGGTGCAGGGCGGGCGGGGAGGCGGGCTACGCGAGGCCGGGGATCGGCCGGGGCGGCGTAGGCCGCAGTAGGGGGTGCGGGGAGCCAGGGGGGTTTTTGAAGCTTTCGGGCGCCGGGAGGAGCGCCGGAGGGGGGTGAGACGGCCGTCGGGGCCCAGC
>VYZQ01046547.1:40398-50465 GCA_013400655.1 Mystacornis crossleyi | reverse complement strand
CCCATGTGAACCTCAGGAGGTCCAACAAGGTTAATTGTGAGGTGTTACACCTGGGTCAGGGCAACCCTTGGTAACAATATAGGGTAGAGGTTGAAGGGATTGAGAAGAGCCCTGCTGAGAAGGACTTGAAGAACTGGTGGATGAGAAACTGGACATGACCCAGCAATGGGCACTTGCAGCCTGTACAACCAATTCTATCCTGGGCTGCATCCAAAGCAATGTGGCCAGCAGGGCAAGGGAGGGGATTCTGACACTCACCTTAACTCTGGTGAGATCCCACTTGGAGTGCTGCATCCAGCTCTGAAGTCTTCAGCACAGGAAACACATGGACCTGCTGGAGTGAATCCAGAGAAAAACCATAAAAACAGAGATTTGAAACTCCTCTCCTACGAGGAAAGATTGATGCAGTTTGGCTTGTTCAGTCTGGAAAAGAGAAGGCCCCAGGGAGACCTTATTGCTCCATCACTTAAAGGAAGCTTATAAGACAGATGAAGGGAGACAAACATTTTAGCAGGACCTGTTGTAATAGGACAACAAGAGGTTGTTTCTAAATTAAAAGAAGGCATATTCTGACTAGATAAAAGACAACATTTTTTAGGATGAAGGTGGTGAAACCTTGAAAGAGATTTCTCAGGGAGGTGATAGATACTTCATCCCTGGAAGCATTCAAGGTCAGGCTGGACTGGGCTCTGGCCAACCTGATAGCTCTTCAGAGAATCACCTGGGGATCCTGGTGCACAGCAAGCGGTCCATGAGCCAGCAGTGTGCCATTGTGGCCCCTAGTGGTGTTCCTCAGGGCTCAGTATTGGGGCCATCCTGTCTACCATCTTGATTGACTATATAGATGAGAGGATTGAGTGCACCCTCAGAAAGTTCACAGACCACACAAAGTTGGGTGGATTACTGATCTCTTGGAGGGCAGGAAGACTCTGCAGAGGGATCTGGACAGGCTAGACTGATGGGTCAAGGCCATGAGGTTCAACAAGGCCCAGTGCCAGGTCCTGCCCTTGGGTCACAACAACCCCAGGCAGCTCCACAGGCTGGGGCAGAGTGGCTGCAAAGCTGCCCAGTGGAAAAGGGCCTGGGGGTGCTGGTGACAGCAGCTGAACATGAGCCAGAGTGTGCCCAGGTGGCCAAAAAGGCCAATGGCATCCTGGCCTGGATCAGCAATGGTGTGGCCAGCAGGACCAGGACAGGGATTGTCCCCCTATACTGGGCACTGGTGAGGCCACACCTCAAGTGCTCTGTCCGGTGCTGGGTGTCTCACTGCAAGCATGGACACTGAGGTGCTGGAGCAAGTCCAGAGAAGGGCAGCGGAGCAGGGGAAGGGTCTGGAGTACAAGTTCTATGAGGAGCAGCTGAGGTTGTTTATCCTTGAGAAAAGGAGGCTCAGGGAAGACCTTATGACTCTACACCAGCCTGACAGGAGGGTGTAGCCAGGTAGGGGCTGGTGTCTTCTCCCAGGCAACCAGTAACAGGACAAGAGGAGATAGCCTCAAGCTGCACCAGCTGAGGGTCGTGTTGGACATGAGAAGGAATTTTTTCATGGGAAGAGTTGTTAAGCATTGAAAGGAACTGCCCAGGGACAATGGAGTCACCATCCCTGAAGGTGTTTAACTGGACATGGCTCTTAGTTCTGGGCTGCTTAGGAAAAGAGAGACATGGAGATCCTGAAATGGGTGCAGGAAAGGGCTAAAAAGATGATGAGGAGACTGAAGCATCTCTCTTATGAGGAAAGGCTGAGAGAGATAGGCTGGTTCAGCCTCAAGAAGAGACAACTGAGAGGGAACCCAATCAATCCCTATCAGTATCTGAAGGAAGGGTGTCAAAGGGATGGAACCAGCCTCTTCTCAGTGGTGCCAAGCAATAGGACAAGAGGCAATGGGCAGAAACTGGAGCACAGAAAGTTCCACTTGAATATGAGGAAGAACTTTTTTACTGCACAGGTGAGCAAGCACTGGATGAGAGGTTTTAGGGTCTACTTCCCTGGAGATATTCAAGAACCATCTGGATGCAATCCTGTGCTGTGTGATCTAGCATGACCCTGCTTGAGCAGGGAGGGTCAACCAGATAACCAATTGTGGTACTTTCCAACTTTGTCCATTCAGTGATTCCATGATTTTGAAGATGTCCCTGTTTATTGTAGGCTGATTTGACTAAATATTTTTTCATTGTCCCTTTCAACTAAAACCTTTCTATGAGTCTATGAAAACATACAACACGAAATGTGAGAGGGAGACAGATGTGGGATGGTGAAGGACTGATGTTTATTGAAGAGATGTAGTAAATTCCTTTGAAAAGTGTAGGATGGCAGAATATCATTGAAACATTGAGGACAGATCCCTGAGGGTCATCAAGGTCAGTCGCTACTCAAGCATTACCAGAAACACCAGATCAAGCCAGTCACTGCTAACTAAACAAATCCCCTTGCTGAAGGATTGTTGCAAAGGTCTAAGGAAATTAATTATTTATTAATTTTGCCTCTCAAAACATCATTTGCAGTAGTGGAATAGCTGTTCAGTGCCAAAGTATAACCTGCATGAGAAACAACTTTCCACTGAATATCTTCTTTTTCCATGTCATGTCACTGTTTGTCAGCTGTGCTCTGCAGACACCAATGCTAGTCTCAGAGTTTTACAGGACTGAAGACCTGGTGTTCCTATAAGACTGGCTTTCTCCGTAACTAGTTTGCAATCTGTGGCCTTGACACAGGCAGTACCTTTCCAAGCATTAACAGGGACAATTCAATGCCATCTTCAGTTTGACTAGATGCCTCACTTCCCCCTTCAAAAAGAGAAGTTTTATAAAATAAGCTTGTAAATCCTCCAAATACCAAAAAGGAAGTGGAAAAGAAGAGGGGAAGTGGGAAAGAAGAAAGGGGAGTGGATAAAAACAATAATGTACCATGGCAACGGAATTTTCTCTCCACAAAAGAAACATATTACTGCAGAATACTTGTCTCCTCCTGTTGACTTGGTTCAGCACTGTTCTGTCTTATCTTGTATACTGGAGTCTCGTGAAAAAAACAGTTGGTGAAAGAGAATGAAGGAGTATGTGTATGTTATAATGCCTCATCAGTAATGATTATTCTTGTTTTATGAGTCCTTTAAAATCAAGCTCTGAGGGTTCATAAATTGGATTTTCCCCAGTTCACTACTCATGCCTGCAATGCAACTGTCAGTGATTGGTTGAGCCAGGATAAAAAGATTAACAGAGTTAACACTTGCTCCAAATTTTCCAACCCTAATTGCTTAAAATAGCAATCTGTCACTACATACCTAAGCAAAAATGTTCTTTAGTGGTGTTACACCTAGGGATATTGGAGACAACTAGGCTTCCTGAATTCAGTGTCTGGAAATTAGTGAATTACAGGCAAATTCAGAGCAAGCAGATTTCATTTATTTATTTATTAACATTTTTGCCTGTTAGTTTTTGTCAGCGTGAAAGGTTTATAAGGAGGCATGGAAACAGTTGCCATGTACTCATGCACCCATGAAGGATCACCCCTGGGCAATGGATGGCAGCCAAACTATTTGCCTTTGCCCGATCAAGGTGTGGCTGTCCTCCCAAGCCAGTCCAGGAGCTGGTCCATGGGGCTTCAGCAGATAACCTTGTCACAATGGGGATCTGGGGAACTCCACTTACCAGGGGACAGAGGAAGACAAGAACAACTGAGAAGAGGCTGTATAAATTTGGCAGCCCAGAGCCCTGCTGCACCAAAATGGAGGTTGCAGTGGGAGTGGAGGTTACAGACGAAGCCCAAAGAGGGGTCATCTGCAGCAAACTATTCAGACTTAAACCAAAATTTTCTCAAAACTGAGCTTTGTTTTAACATTTGTACAACATAAATATTTTTAAAACAGAAAGTTGAAATTGTTGGTGGCACTGAAATGTTCCAGACTGCATTCTCACTGAAGGAAAAAATATAGTTAGAAACTTAATTTTCTGTTATGAAGGCACGTGAACAGAGAAAGTTCCAGATATCCAATATATTTCTTGAAAGCCTTCTTCAGTTATTGAAATACCAAACACTCAAGCACTGTCATGTGAGGATGCCAAGAACAAGCAGGGAAAGTCACTTTGGCCTGAAATTAGATTACAAAGCTAAATAAAACAGTTTTATTCCTACAGGTCTTATTATAGTTTCCACCTACAGCCCTTGGTTCCTCTGTTTTGGTTTTCATAATTTAAAGAGACTATTCCCATGCTGTCTACTACTCACTGTGGTGTGATTTCTTAATTTGCATGAGTAAATCCTGACAGTTTGGAGCCTGTGACTGACTTAAGCAGCAGACAAACTCACTCTGTTTATGAGAAACTTTTTCGTTCAAAGAGCTCAGCTGATTGTTATAGCCTGCTAATTCCAAATATCAGAGTACCACCATGAGGAAGGGGTAGAGCGTGGGTATTGTGGGAACTACAGTTAGCTCAGTATGCCTTGCACTGTTCCAACACAGAAATTACAGGATGAAACATTGCAAGGAACAAAAAAGATCACTAGTGAAAGGAAGCATTCCGTCTTCCATGTTCAGCAGAGACAACACCCTCACCGTTCAGTTTCAAGGACATTGGCAAATCTCCTGCAAACTACTGAGTGCTGTATACAGTGACTAGCCAAGGGCACTCAAGTGGCCAGCTTACATTTCTAACTGCCTGTTTGGGTAGCCAAAATATAATTTGCCTATGATTTGCAGACTAGATGTGTGTGCAAACCCTGACATATAGCACTTAAACTGTACACAAAAGTTTGACGGTGCAGAGCAAGGAACAGCAAGGGTTGCTGCAGGCAAGCAAGGAGCTAAGAGCAACCCCAGCATAACACACACCCTTGTTCATGAGGCACAGTCCCTCAGAGGCTGTGCACATCGTGCAGAGCCAGGTGTTAATGACAGGGTCCATCAGCAGTTCCAGACATAACAGGTAGCTCAGTCAGGAGCAAAGGAGATGATGCCACAGATACGACTGAAGGCAAGTCTGCAAGGTGGGCCCGACTTCCATCCTGCCAACATGGCCAAAGGCAGGACTGGAGACAAGCTACAGTATATGCCTGGGCTCCATTCAGGAAACATGTTACCCAGAAGTATGTTTAAAGCCCGTGCAGGGGACAGAGTTGGAAAAACAGACATCCCTAACTCAGCTCAGACACAGACAGCATTCCCAGGCGTGAGCCCAAATGAGACTCCCACACCCAGGGACATGGAGCAAGTTCCATGGTGGAGGCTAAGGCTCCCCTTGGGGTTATCAGCACATGCTGAAATAGACCCTGCCCTTCTTTATGTTTATATGGAACTTCAAAAAGACATTAGGTTTTGTCCTAGTGATATTTTTATAAGCAAATGCCTTGTGAACCCGAATATTGGGCTAAAAATACTAAATACTAAAAATTGGGCAAGACTCCTTTAAATTTTAAGCCTTAACCAGAGGTATTAAATGCATAGATTTCTTACAACATGTAGGCAGATAACTGTAAGCCTGTCAGATCTTCTGTATTTGATTTTGTGTCAGTTACTTGGTCTCATGCCAAGACATCTGCATCTCTCAGACCTTTAATGCAGTACAGTGAAGTAGTCTCCATCTAAGATTTCTTAAGACAGCTCCTGTTCTCTTGCTTCACTGGCATCCTACCAGGAACCATGGCTATGGCCAGAGCAGGACAGGTCTAATGTGCGGTGCTTCTGCTGGAGAGACAAGGAGTAGAGCACACAGCAGAGCTTTGTGTGCAGAGAAGCTTTCGTAGGCAATACAGCCCCCATCCACAGCAACACACTGTCACTGCCCCTCCAAATTTTAGGACCAAGAGAATTTGTCTGGGCTGGAAGGTCAGCAGCATGAATTACTGGTTTTTTACACAGGTCCTCCATTCCTTTTGCAGGGACTTTCAATTTTGGTAAGATAGCAAGGCAAACCTAGCAGCAAAATGGTCTAATCTTCTCAGTCATGGGCAGTGTTGAGCTCTGGCAGACACTTGTGCATCACTACAGTCTGTATTTTATCAGTGGTGATTAACAAGCGATTTGCAGCTTCCTAGTTATCTTCAGCATGTTACATGCTCCTTCAAATTAGAGCTATGAGAGCCAGAATTCCTGACAGGTTTGATCACTGCTCTTACCATCAATTTGCAGAGATTATAAGCCTGTAGAAATATATCATTGGAGATTTAAGGGATTGCTTTCCAGAGTCATTCTGAAATGACAGTTAATGGCAGAGAGCTTTCCATCATACTCTTCCTTGCAAAATAATTGTATGTACAGTAAGATATGCTGTACATGCAAAAATATAAAAGTATATAATGAAACATGTTCAACATGTGAAGATAGATAGATAGATAGATAGATAGATAGATAGATAGATAGATAGATAATTATACAATTTTACTAATACATATATAAATTTTGATGCTACAATCTTTCCTATCATTCACTTCCTCTTGTGAGTGGTATAGCGAATAAACACCGACCAGCCTGAGAAAGCATCACACATATAGTAAAGTACCAGCTTGTGCTGGATCTAGCTTGTGCTGGCTACAGCAAGGAAAATCCAACATCTATTTCAAAACAGTCTGTATTTTGTTGCACTACACTCCTGGTTATGCAGAAACATGAGCACGACCCATGAATGATGGGCCAGAGGCTCCTTTGATAGCAAGGTTTAACAGCAGGAAATAAAAAAACCCAAATACTGGTTTCAGCTAAGCAGTATAGTAGTAACATAACTGGTATTTAGGTTGATCTAGGTTTTAATGGTGACTTTCTCTATGGTAATGTGTACCTAAAAGTCTCCTTCATTTAGAAGTTAAAAGCTAAAAAATAATCAAATATTAGAACAAATTACACACTCAAGTTTTACCGCATGGAAAATCACTGCCTAAAAATGGCCTGGTGTTCTGGCATTTTCCATATACAAAAAAGCTGCACTTCAGAGTTAGTTTTCCATAACGAGAAGAGTGCTGTTGTTAATCTGTTTTAGAACACAATTCTGGCAGCTTCACAGTATGTTTTATATGAGGGGGTATGAGGCATTAAATAACAGTAGTATCATTTTTTTATAGGCTGACACTTCTTGGATGAAAAAAATTCAGCTGTAGGTGTGCAACTGTCTTGATCTATTGTTCCACCACAGCAAAGGGCAGTCAGCCATCAAGAAGCAACTGGATTAGAACAGGAATTAATTCCTTAATGCTAAGCCAGATAAAAGTTTTAAACAACAAGGTACCTCAAATCCTTAGTATGAAAACACAATGCTCACAATTCATTGTAAGAACAATTAATAAAACCAACTTTTTGGATTAGAACATATATTCAGGGGGCTAAAAGATGCTCTTGAAATGAAAAGACAAGGGAGCAACGCCTCAGAAAAAGGCTTAAGGTTTGAGCAGAGTGGATCAGAAGCGTGTCTTCAGGAGAGACTAGGTTTTATCCAACCACCTGGTCTTCTGAGATATATATTTATTCACTTTCCTGTCTAGAGAGAAGCTGTGCTTTTAATCTTGCTTTGTTGCCTGCACAGGCAATTTCATTTAATTGGTGTTATGTTTTCTCTTCGATAGCTGTGCTGCTTTGGGAGGTAGTCTTAGTTTTATGCACATAATTCTCAGCATCACCACCTTCTGAAGTTACCAAGTACACATAGCCTTTTCCTTTATTGCTCTTTTCAGAGTTTTCTTTCATTGTATACTGGAGTTTTTATGTGACAGCTACACCTTTTTTATCCCCCCTTTTAACTTCATATTTTGTCCATATAAAGTGTTGATGAGGACTACTACTTTTTGTTTTTTCTTTTGTGTAATGAATTTTGTCTCTGTGTGTGATAAAATTTAGGGTATTTTCATATGAAGTGGGTAAGTATACATGTTTTCTGTTGAAGTTACTGAAAACCTCCGAGGTGATGAGGTCAACCTGCAGCTTGATCTCCCATGGAGCTACTGATAGTAAAAATGAGCATTTTAATTATTTCTGATTTTCCTGCCCCTGCATGTTTCCCTATCAAATTAATTCACACACAGAAGATAGCATTATCAGGTGTTAATTATTAGAAGAGTAGCACTGGGACAATCAGGCAGACTTGAAAGGCCAAACAGTCATATGCATACACAAATAACTTTGAATGAGATATATATATTTCTGTTCTTGACTAAATGGTCGTGTTTGAACCATGGTATGTTTTTAACCTGCACATGTTAGCAAGTATAACAAAACAAGCTTGCAATTTTAAGAAAACAAAATTTTCAAATCTTCATTGCAAGAGAATGTTTTTGAACTGTTAATGTTCTTTCTTTCAGATATCTCAAGGGAATAGTTTGATTTGTCTGATTTCTAAAACACAAATTAGGAGAAAAAGCACCCAGAGCTACTTTTTTACACTCTGGCTCCCTCCCTCCATGTGTGCTACAGATCTTAAGCTTTAAACAGACCATATGTTATTCAGTGTCAGTAAATATTTGTCCTGTTTTCTTTTGAAGTATCTAAATGAATTCTTAATCCTAAAGTCCACACCTATAGATAATAAGGGAATCTAAGTTCATCTCTTCCAGCTTGCTTCCATCTTTGAATAAAATTGACACTTTATTGTACACTGCAACATGATATTTATTAGAATTAAACAAGATGATTAAACATATAGATCATCCCTCCAGGTCTAATCAGATACCTCCTCTTCAAAATGCATGTTTTTATGACTCAAGTTCAAGTCTAAGTGAACAACACACACAACACTGAGATTCTGAAATTCTTTGTGATCCTGCAGCTAATGGAAACTCAAGTATTTTCTGCTATGCATAAAAATGTGAATAAATTGCCACAGCTCAATCTCTTCTCACTACGTTTGGGTAATTGCTTTCCCAAGAAGTCACTCTAAGGCACTGCTAAAGAAAACTGAATTACATATTATTTATGTGCATAATAAGTACACATGATGCTTTGCTGTAGATGGAAAACGGAAGTCAAATACAATAATCCTTTCCCTTCGATTTAAGGATAAAGCTTGCATAATACAGTCTCCCTAAAAACAGTGCAGAACAAGAAAGTACATGTTTAATGATAATGGGTTTCTTTATGAAACCGATGGATTTTCATGAGTGTTTTTGATGGAACAGCAGGCTGTTTTACATGGCAGGAAACCCCAACTGCAAGAAAGTCATGAGTGAAGCAGTTAAAGCTTCATAAAAGTTTTAATGCAAAGATATGTTAAGTAAGAAGTAGTGTCATGGGTTTACCAGTGGTTAGAATGGGCTCAAAAAAGCAAATAAAGGGCATTGAAGAGGAACCTTGTGTCATCTGACCGTGTCTACGCAGAGAGACAGATTCTTTGGTGATCCTCAGTGGAATAATGACACAACAAATTTGTTAAAATCAAAACATTATTTCAACACGGGTCCTCTGCAGAGGGGGTCGTTTCACAAAACTGGTATCCAAGACTTTCTACAGATCAGGTCAGCCAACAAATAGAATACTCTCCATAAAGTAATATTAGAAAAAGGACAGCAAAAATTAAGCTGATGTATGTGCTGGTTTACAAGTAAACTGCCTGGAAAAATGAACCCCAGTCAATTACCTTAAGAGAGATTTCAGGTCAGACTTACAATTTATTAGAAAGATTACAATAAATGGAATGATACACAGAGAACTGGCTGAAACCCACAAAGTCAGAGTACAACTGGCACACTGTTGGTCATTGATGGTCACAGTCCTGTCAAGTGGTAGTTGCACCCTGTTGAAGTGATGGTCACAGTCTTGTTGAAAGCAGTGGTCCTGTGGAAGTTCTGGTCCTCCTCTGGATCTGTCAAGTGGTGTTGTCCCAAGACCCCAAAACCAAGGATTATATATGCCTAGGTTCCGGTGACAGTGCTCAGTACCTCCCCTGGGGCAGGGAGTTTCACAATGGAATGAGGTAATCCTGTGAGTCATGGGATATTTGGAAGTCCTTGATGGTCTAAGTCATTGTAGCTGCCTATTCTGTTGGTGCCATTGAGTCCATTATGACCCATCAGCAGAGATGACCCCTCAGGATGGGTGTAACTGTGCTGGTGCTTCCCAGAGAGAGTTACCACAGCTGAGTCATAGGTGTGAAGA
>VYZQ01046547.1:14380-39462 GCA_013400655.1 Mystacornis crossleyi | reverse complement strand
TAAATGGAATGATACACAGAGAACTGGCTGAAACCCACAAAGTCAGAGTACAACTGGCACACTGTTGGTCATTGATGGTCACAGTCCTGTCAAGTGGTAGTTGCACCCTGTTGAAGTGATGGTCACAGTCTTGTTGAAAGCAGTGGTCCTGTGGAAGTTCTGGTCCTCCTCTGGATCTGTCAAGTGGTGTTGTCCCAAGACCCCAAAACCAAGGATTATATATGCCTAGGTTCCGGTGACAGTGCTCAGTACCTCCCCTGGGGCAGGGAGTTTCACAATGGAATGAGGTAATCCTGTGAGTCATGGGATATTTGGAAGTCCTTGATGGTCTAAGTCATTGTAGCTGCCTATTCTGTTGGTGCCATTGAGTCCATTATGACCCATCAGCAGAGATGACCCCTCAGGATGGGTGTAACTGTGCTGGTGCTTCCCAGAGAGAGTTACCACAGCTGAGTCATAGGTGTGAAGATAAAGAAACACTACCCTGCCTTGTGGGGTTGCCTCTTTTTCCTTATCTCATTTAAGACCCAGCCTGTAGCCTGAGGTGTCTGGTGTGCACAGGGCAGCTCCTGAAAATGACCCATCATTAGCAGTTCATCCAAAATGACAGAGGGGAGTAAAATACAGTGTGGTTACACCCACATAGTCCTAAACTGGCACCCTACTCCTGTAACCAGGGCACTGTATCAGGCCTTAGGAATTGAAAAATAGTATGGGAGAACTTGAGGTCAGCTACATTCTCCCAAGCTGTAGACAAAGGTTCCCAAAATTACCTCTCTAGGCAGTGCCAGTGCACACTGCTGTGTGTCCTGAGATGCTAATGCCACTTGCCTCTCCTGTCTTCAACCTGTTGTTTTTTGTTTTGAAGAAAGAGCTGATTATTACCTCAGAATAGGATTTACCAAATAAATTCCAGACCTGAATGTCATAGGAGGACTCTGTGTACTTTCCAACAGGGTTTAAAATATCATAAAATCTGTTGAGGCATGTTTCTCTTCCGAAGGACACAAGTGTTAATCTCATGTTATGGCAGAAGAGTGAAAACAGCCATGAGACACAAAAGAAGGTCAGGCAGTTGTAGTCACAACTTCAGTTCAAGAGCCGGTGGAGAGCGGGCTGTGTAACCACAACAGGACCTCAGTGTTTGCAGCTCAGCATCCGCACGGGTGGCGTGCTCAGTGGCTAGCGTGGGTCTGCCTCCCTGTCACCACATTATTCCACTTGGCTGCTGGCCACTACTTGTCAAGCCATATTGGCATTGTGCCTGGTAACCTGTCCAGGGCCACCCTTCTGGCAACCTGCAATGCTCTACAGAGGTCTTCCTGAAACCCCAGCAGAGCTCCAGTGCGAGTCCAAGCTGAAATTCCCCTTCAGCCTTAAATCAGGATGGGAGCAAACCCAGGCCAGGACCAAACCCAGAGAAAAACCTGCATTTTCTACTGCTTATTTGCTTATTCATTTGCATGATAAAAGAAGCCTGTACAGAACTGCTTGGCAGGTCTTGACAGTGGGAGACATGGTTGTGAAGGATGCTGCCATCTATGGTGTCAGAGGACTTTGAGATGGCATTTGCACAAGAGATAGGAAAAATAATCAAATAAACGGCACTGATTAGCTGATGATCTGCTGCTGAATCCCTGTTTAAAATGCTGGTCCACTTTTCAAATGCCTCCCTTGTGTGCTGAATTCCATTTTGCTTAATAAATGAGAAGTGTTTCAAGATACTGCTCAAGAGCTTTTTCTCAGCAAGCTAAATGCATTTTGCTGGTGATTGAGAAAGCCTGTTCCAGTCTCTGGCAGGAAATGACCAGGGCTGTTAGGTCAGACTGGGTAGAAAAGAATGACAGTCTCCTCATATTCAATCAGCCCCCAATTACAGTTTATCAGCAAGAGAGCAGATCAGAAATGAGTTTTGTTACAACTGGAACTCTCTGCATCCAGCCATATGAGCCTTGGTGCTCCATATCTAATAAATAGCTCTTGGTATTTAGTTCCCCTGGAACAGTTTATCTGTCTGATCTGTCTGCTTCTTCTTATGATCCAAGGTTTCTTAAAATGAGAAACAATTATCAAAATATCCAGCCATTGAGAAATTCTTTGTTTATTTGAAGTTTCAAGAAAAAATTGGAGCTTTATTCTTTTGCATTTATTCAAAAAATTACCTAATTTATTTCCCTTGACAGGTCAGTTTAGTCTGTGATGAATCTGTTATACTTTGAAAGCTAAATCTTTCCAGACTCGGCTAAAACTATGAAACTTGACACAGTAAAACTTTTGTTCCTGAAAGCACTGTGAACTCAGATATTATGGTATGTCTGTCTACTTTGTTGAATATTTCTCTACAAATATTTTCCTTTCCTAAATAAGTTTAATTCATTTTCCCCCTCCCTGAAACAGTTTTAAAGCATACAATGTAAGAACAGGTTATGTTTTGGAATAAATGTCCTTATTTCTTTTGAAATAAAACTGGGAAAAGTAGCAAAATCTCTACTGTTTAGATGCAGGAAAGCTTTGTTTTTCCTGTTAATTTCACATCAGTAAAAGCCTATCTTAGTAATCAAACAGCGTCATATTTCAGCTGCTGATGGAAAATTCCCAGCACTAGCAAAAGTTTTACTCCTTGCTTTGTGCTATGGTGATACAGAGGTACACATAACTGACAGGAACACTTCCCAAATAGAGTGCAAAAGTGTACAAGAAAGACTACAGAATTTGATTTCAGAAAAAAAGGGTTTTTTTCTCTTAATCCCATAGTTATGGACTATCTACCTAACAGTGATGAAGTAGAGACCAAAAAAAAGTCATTTACTCAATTAACTGGTGTTTCACATATGCTTCATATGGGTATACACAGGCATGTTGTCTTTACATAAATATGCATATGCAAAAAGAGGAAAATGGTTATAGTTTTGTATAAATCTATTCCATTGCCTCTAGTAAATAATACATTGAAATGCATACTTGCAGAATATCACTTTCTGTGAATTACTCTATAAACCCCTANTATGTTATTTTAAGCTTTCCTTTCTGTACTTCTTGCAAGTATCCAAAGGAAAAAAAACTTTCAAGAAAGGAATTTGTCTAGTGATTTAAAGTTTACTTCAGAATATTGTCTGTGGGCAAGAGAAAAACTGCCTCTAATGACTAAAAATGCCAGCCTTCCCAGTTTCAACCATTCTTTGATTTTGTGAACATAATGGCTGCAATTTTTCTAGAAATGGAGAATGTCTAGAATATAAATAAAAAAAATCCTAGCTGACATATTCACTGAGAATATGTCTTGTGAGCACAGCCATCAAGGTACTTGATGCCAAGGGCTATCTATCAGTTCTCGGGCAGAAGACAGGGTCTCAGAAAGGATGTTGGTACATCTCTAAGTTCCACAGTGTTCAGCATCTGATGGGCCAGGAGGAAGCTTCAATATTCAGATCCTGCAGCAAAAATCACAGCATTTATCAGTCTGGAGCGCAGGTCTTCCTCTATCACGAATTGTCACAACTCCACTGCAACTAATGAAACTCTGCCAAATTCGACCAGCTGAAGGATCTATTCTGGCTTTTGATATAGGAGAAATGAGGGACTAAAACTAGCAAGTTTCAGTTACAGGATTGTGCCAAGTTTGTATTGTATGCTTTGTCTGAAAGAACTTCAGGTGTCATTGCACAAATGGACTCTTTCTTAGAAATACTTAATTCATTTTTTGGGTGCAGAATATGCTCACAGACCATTAATTGGAATTTCTCCTATTCTGTGTATCTTGTCTGTCTCTCAGGCTTAGACGGAAACAACTGCTATATTACCCTTGACACAAGGGTTTGCTAACTCTTCGTCTGGTCACAAAGAGTGGAACAGGCTCCTTCCAGCACTTTGAAGCTCATGTAGGGCCCTGATGGATGTGGTTCAGGTCAAGTTTAGAAGGTGGAAGTCAGGGAGTGCTCTGAATTTTCTTTTTAAAATAAACCACTGCCATTTTGTCAGCACTCCTTTTGAATGGCATGAGTACTTATGCTGTTGCATCTGAGAGGGGACAGAAGCCCTCACACTGGATGGTAGAGAGATGAGACATCTGATGATCATAATTTTCTCTTTTTTTTTTTTTTCTATTTTTCACTGTTGTAGCAAAGAACAAATGGGAGCTCATTCCTCCTGCAATACTCAGCAGTACTAAGACTGAATGTTTTGAATTTTCCTTGTAAATGCTCATGCTAACTGCTGACCTCCACTGGAAAAAGAAGAGTGTTTTATTCCCCTGGACTGTAGAGTTAATGTAGCTGGAGTTTTTCAAAAGTGCCATTAGCAGGGATTGGACACCTCAGTTTTTAAATCAAATCTTGGTGTGAATGTCGGAGAAAGATGCAAAGCTCCATTACTCAAAGCTGTGCAGTTGTCCTTTGATCTATCACTGGTAATTTAATACAGAGCTTTGCTGGCTGTGGTGAATTTTTTCTACTGCTGTTTCTGTTCTAAATGGCTTCTTGCTTCTGAGTGTTACATGTATTTTGGAACAGGTCCCCCTGAACTATAGGGCTGTAGAGAGCAAATTCATTGAGAGCAGAGAGCTGATTTGCTAACATAATGATCGCAGCTGCAGTTAAATAAAAGCTGCCATAACAATGCAGCAGCAGTACTTCATTGATCACTTCTCAAAGAGAGAAAACAAAAACCTGACTAATTTTGAGCTGGATGCTTTTCACTTCTGACTAAGGAAAAATCATGCACCAATAGAAGAAGCTTTAAAACATTGCAGGGCAATGGTGCTGGTGAGGATCTTCACTGCTTGCTGCATGGCAACCTGAAAAAGCAGCTCCCTGATGTTACCTTTCCAAGCCCCATTTCACAGCACATAAGTGCATGGCAGGGAAGTCATGTTCACCACAGATCCTCATGGCAATTGCACCCTTGACTTCTGCAAGGGTAGATTGCATTTTTCATCCTTTCTGACCCTTTTCAGTCCATGAGAATTTTACTTAGAGCAGGTCCTAGATAGGTCCCAAATTGAGCCAGGCTCAGATGCTTTTGTCCCCGTGCTTGACTGCTCAGGTCACAGACAGGCTGCAAGACAGTGTTGCAGATCAGGGCCGGATACCTTGGACAGTGTCAACATCAGTGACTACCCAAGTCGTTACAGTACATGGGCTATGCCTTTCCTTTCCTGTGTTTCTCCACCAGCCTTCAAATCCTTCCTCTTGCTTCACACATAGAAGGAAAAAATCTGAAGTAAGTGAGGGAAGAAGAGGCAGGCAAATGTCAGCCTGGAAAGCAGTAGAGAATCGTTAGTTATCCAAGCTGAAGGACTGCCATATGAGAAACAACTGGTTTAAAATTCAGGAAAAATACATCAGAAATTCATGTCTGGCTTCTGCTGGGCAAGGGATGATTTAGAAAATGGACCTCACAGTTACAGTTACCAATGTTTTTTCAGCAGATTCAGACAGGGCTGAAAGAAGCCCACAACAGCTCAGATGCCTGGGAGTATTCTGCTTTTGAATAACCTAAAACCGTAATTGTTTCATGTTTGTTTTTCATAGAATACACATTAAAAACAGCAGATACAGGCTGTTCGTAAAGCAAAGTTGCCTTTAGGAAGTGCAGTCTGTGGTGACTGGTGTGGTGACTTTGGTATGGTGTGGAAGGAGCAGGATCTCTCCTGGGCAGGTGCATGGAGCTGACTGTAGCCCTTTGGGCTCAGTGGGATGCATATAGCAAGACCAGGGAGCCCCAGAAACCTTCCCCCAACCATCTTCTAAGGCACACTAAGTGAGTTACTCTTCTCTAAGAGGTGGTGGCTCTGTGTGTTAGCACAAAGCTGAGCCCAGACCCGAAAGGGCTCTGGTAATCACAAACATCACAGAGATGGGTGGTGCTGTCAGTGAGAGGTACCCAGCTCCGTGGCCCACATCTTTTGTAGAAAAATGTGGCCTTCCTCTTGTAAAACCTAAACAAGAGTCAGACATTGCCATCTATAAGACACAATAAGGCACAAGGAGAAATACACAGACCTTGGGAAGGAAATATTTTGGCTGCTTGAGAAAAATGCCACTGTACAGTGAACACTTTTCAGTCTGCTGGGGTGCGAAAGCCATGGTGCAGAGAGCTCCTACTTCTTCCACTTTTTGCCTTCTTATCCTTTCCTCAGTCGCATGTGGAGAGTCACATTGTACAGCTTTAATTTCTTGTGTTTATGTCCACATCTTCTTTGAAGTCCCTGTGAAGCCACTGTTTCATTCCCCTGACTCTACTACCTTTCTGATTTCCTCTTTACTCCCTGCCCCCATTTAGATGCACAGTCTCCAAAGGCCTCGAGGTCTTTTGGTTTGGATGTCCCACAAGCTATAATGACAGATATGACATTTGTAATTAGAATCACAGGATTTTAATTATGACCTTATTTTGCCTTGAATATAGAAAGGGTTTGGGTTTTCTTTTTACAGAGTTTTAATGTCATGTTCAAGACAAACCACTGAACATTTGGGTAAGACATTCCAGTAACAGTGTCCTGCTGGCTTTGAAAATGTCACTTCCCGCACTGTATTCATAGCTTAACTTAAAAATATTGACCACCTACTATGGTAACTGAGCCTAGACTTCAGAAATGTATACATCCATCAGAAGTGAACCAGTTATGACAGACAGAATTTTCCAGATGTCCCTTCCTCTTCCACCCCTTTTCTTCCAGAAAGATCTCACTTAGTGGAATAATTTCTGAGAAAATCTGTTGACATTTGTTCCCTTTTGAACATATTTCTACCCCCCATAAAATTGCTCTCGTTCCCCCTCCATTTAGTTTTAAATCCTTTCCTTCATGGATAATTATGCAGAATTCAAGAGGCACCAAATCTCCACCTCAACTCTGAACTTCCAAAGTGATTCTTCATTTTTGTCAAATGAAGCAAATAAAGGTTTTGGGTGTGCCATTTCTGCAAAACAGAGTAGATTGCTAACAAGTGGTTTTAAAAAGGAAAAACGAGGTCATGTATCATTATTCTGCTTTATTTTTTTAGTTTTATCTCAAAAGCTACTGTTCTTGATCCTCTAGGACTCACTGATTGTTAACCATAAATTGTACTTACATTTATAAGCTTTGCACTAAACATAAAGTGCCTCTTTTTTTTTCATTTTGGCATAATGTCTCCCTCCTTGAATTCAGCCCTTCAAAACAAAATGAAAATTACTGAAATATTTGCATCTATTACGTGATTCCTTATCTATCTCTTGCGAAGGTCTTTTCTAAATGGCTAAAGCACCTGTAGATATTTAAGACATATATAATTGGACATGTCAGGTATGGCCATATAATAATATGTCTTCCTCTTTATATATAAACAAATGAACCCACTAGCCTAAATTAGAATTTGCATCTTTCTATCCCCACTCCTGCAGGTACAGTTACGCTTTATAGCTGGCTTGCCAAAATCTAGCACAGGACATGCTGCCATAGCATTGTAACTGTTTATTCAGAGAGAATTTTCAATTCATTTTTATATAATCTATAATTTTTATGGATTCACTAAGAGGAAGCTAACCTTAATTTTCTGAAAGAGAAATAATTAGGAGTCTGTTAGATACCTATATCCAAAATACAGCTAAAATTTACTGCATTTTCAGTTCAGAAGCCTCTATTAAGACTTGCAGCTGATGAAGTCCAGGTTGCTGGTTAAAATGAGAAGGTAAGCGTATGAGGTCACGTTGCAGGGCAACGGTCAGAAACTGGAGCACAGAAAGTTCCACCTGAGCATGAGGAAGAACTTCTTTACTGTACAGGTGACCATGCCTTGGAACAGCTTGACCAGAGAGGCTGTGGAGTCTCCCGCACTGGAGATACTCAAGAACTGCCTGGACACAATCCTGTGCCATGTGCTCTGGGATGACCCTGCTGGAGCAGGGAGGCTGCACCACATGACCCACTGCGCTCCCTTCCAACCTGACCAGTTCTGTGATTCTGTGAATAGAGTATACAGTAAAATACATTCGTGTTGGGCTGTGCAAAGAATGCCCAGCTGGAGAGCAAACATGTGCCTGTCCTTGCCAGGGGTTATGTCAGACAGTTCCTGTTAAATGCTTTGCAAAACTTCTCTTTAGCTTCATCTGTTGGCCTGCATCCGAGCAACAGACATTGTATGGATTTGGGCAAGAGAAAAAGGAGAAGAAAAAGGGTAAGAGAAAAAGGCTAATTCTTCCATAGAAAATATTGAAGGAGACAAGCAGCAGTAGATGTAAACAAAAACACTTGAGATGTAAACAAAAACAAAAACCAGGATATTTTAAAATTATTATTTATTTTTTTTTAAATATCAGATATGTAGATCGCAGAGCTTTGCTTTACTTCCATAAGCCATGCTTTTAGTAAACACTCAGAGAAATTATGGTACAAGGTTCAAGTGAAAAATTTGTTCAGTTTCTGGGTCACAAAGCCTGGGGAAAAGTTCCTGCTTCTCCCACTGAGCTCATGCAAGATTTGCTGATTTTTTTAATTGTATGAGGTACCTGAATATACAAATGCTAGCAGGACTAACAACAGATGTGTATGTAAATGATCATTTATAGTGCTGTTTCAGTTCAAGCAGGTTATGCATTTCTAATCAGCTACAGAAAAGTCTAATTCATCTGGACAACATATGCTCACTTTTTTGTATCTACTTAAAAAAAAAATTGTGTATGAATAAACCATCCCAACCCAAGACAAGAGAAATGTCTATCTCTAAACCTGTTTGCAACACTTCTAATGTTGTCTTCTCATTTTTGTTGACTTACAGAAATGCATATTGATGTAACAGTTCAAAGCCAGGTAAAATCCCTGGTCTTCCCAGGGCCACCTGCCTTTCCAAAAAAAGGTCCATCCTCTGACCCAAGCAGCTGCATGAGGGATCACCAGTTGCTGGGGGCAGCCAGCAGATGCCTGGGGTCACACACTACCAGCCCATGCACTGCTGCCTTTGCACAAAGTTCTTCCGAAATGGAAATATGTTTTAAAAAGAAGCTGAAAAAAGGTCATTTTTCTTCAGCAGTTCTTTTAACAGTCAGGAATCACCTTGGTCACCATTTTTATAGCAGCTGCAGCCAGTGTATGAAGCTAATTTGCTTGTTCATGTTACCGTGTACCTGCACTATGAGAATTATATGCTTTGCACTGGTTAAGTTTTGCCAGAGTTTTCATGATGACAGCCTGTTCTGTTTGTATCATGCAAAGTGAGTAAGCTCTCACACTGTAAATAACCTGGCATTATTAAATAAGCTTCATTGTCTTCAAGTCAACAATGATCTCCTCTGACATTGGAGACCATAACTATATGCCGCTAGATGAGTTTATTCTTCAATATTAAATGCCACTGATTTTCCTATTTGTTCCACGTTTTCATTCACATAAGAGGAATTGCTTCATTTTGTCAGCGAAGACTTATGGCAGAAAGCAGTTGAATTTGTTCATGAGAAACAAGTCAAATTACCTCTGTGTTCTGTATTCAGAAATCTACAGAGACAATAGATCCTATTACGTTTTAATAATTAATCTTGATGGCCACACATTTCTGAAAGCCAAAGCAATACATCCATAANAAAAAAAAAAAAAAAAAAAAAAAAAAAAACACACAAAAAGAACCCACCAACAAACAAACAAACAGAAAAAAAAACCAGCATCCACACACCAACCAAAAAAACCACAACCAGAAAAAATCCCTCACAATTTATCAATCTGTGTGCAGGGAATCACTAGTGGGCTGTAAATTATGAAATGCCACAACTGTAGAACGTTATGGAAACATACAAACCTCCCTGGGAATAGGATAGGAATAAAACTGGGGAAGATGAAAAGTAATAAATATTGAAAGTGAGCTAGCTTATATTTGGTTGAAAATTAACAATATTGTGTGACCATGGAAAAACAGTATTTGGATAATTTTCAAAGTAATAAAAGCATCTTAGGTGATTTTTAAGAAGTCTTAGGTTTTCATTTGATTAATAAAAGCTATGGAGTTCCAGTAGATATCACAGACCCAAGGTGAGCAGCACAAACACACAGACAAAGAGTAACTCTGACCAGGTATGCTTAGGTGCTTGCTCTGTTCAGTTCTTGCTGCACCTGCCAACCTGATGCATAGGTTCAGTGTTGGGGTGAGAGGCATGCATTAAATGGCAGACTGCTCTATATAGAGCTTCTGAATTTACTGTTCTCTGAACTGGTCTGCCCTCATTATGGCACAGTTTATTTTGGCTGGCTGAAAAGGCTGAAAGCCTTCAGCAACACTGACAGAAAGGGATGGAGTGGTTGGGCACACCTAGAGCATACTTGAACACTTTGTGTGGAAAAAAACCTAAGAGTAGGAGAAAGTTTCACTGCTTTTTCTTATTTACTTTTCTTTTTATACTGCTACTAAGATCTTGTTAATAAGAATGTTCAAAGAAAGTTTTTACCATCCAAAATGGCCAAACTACTGCTGCCACTCCTCTGCTATTGTCAAAGAGAATCTCTTCTAATCCTGAAGCAGTCTATGCTAAGTGACACTGGCAATCAGCTTCACCCACAGGTGAAGAAAGGAAGATGGGTAATGTTTGTAAAAGTCCACATACCAAAAGTTTAGGAGAAACTGCCCAATGTGACATTTCCCAAGCCAGTGGCAATGCTCCAGCAGCAAGAAGAGATGGGTGTTAAATCAGAATAAAGTATACTCATGAATAGGTTGTGAAAAGAACAAAAATAGCTGAAAAATTCTCAATAATTTGTTCACATTAACCATTTCAGCTTTGCTTCTCAATAATACACATATCTCCACTTCAACTGCTGTATGAATGTGCATAAGGAAAACCAGTACTGCAATAGTTCATTTTCCATACCTTCCTACTCTGGAAACAACTCCTCCACCCCAAAGCTGCTAGTATTAAAGTGTAAGTGAAGAGATCTGGGCTCTAGGCAGCTTTCATTGTTGTAGCTCATTTTAACCGACCCCTCTTAGTTTTGTGTAGGAGGGCACTTTTGATACAGTACTACCTAGCCCAGATTAGACAAAGCATTCCTGGAGGAAGTACTATTGGGCCACACGCCAGCTGCCTAGTATAATGCTTGCAAAAAACTCCTTTTTACATGGCACTGCAAATCCCATGCAAAGCAATTTCAATGAACTGTAAACAGCCTTACCAAAAATTAAAGGAGAGGAACATGGAGGTTTAAATTAATGTTAAACCTTTAAATCATGCAGCTGACAGACATCAGAGTACATCTGGATACAGCAATGTGAAGCAGCTATTTGCATGTAGTGCCTTGACTTCCCGGGCAAACAAATTATAAAATACAACCTAAAGAGCTCTGTGTTCAGCTACTATTTTAGATGGAAAAATACTTCCCTTGGTTCTTTTTCAGACACCTCCCTTAGAATCACCTTCTGAGCTGTACAACTTACAGATATTGCCATTTTTTATTAAATATAACACTACAAAGCTAAACAGTGTAGCACATCCCTCAGTCTGCATCTGCTGGCATACAGATAGCCATTCAGTTCAGCCAACCTTATACTGACCCCATTTGAGTTAATGTGGTATGATTGCTTGTCTGTCAAGTCTTGCAGTCATAAGCCTTAATTCTTCAAGGTTTTGATGACACCAAGCTGACTGATGCTGTTGACAAGCCTGAGGAATAGGATGCCATCCAGAGTGATGGAGGCCATCCTTAGCCATCAAGAAATAAGAATATGTGAACCTCAGGAGGTTGACAAGGCCAAGTGCAAGGTCCTGGAGTTGGGTTGGAGTAAGCCCTGGTATCAATACAGTCTGGGAGGTGGAGGAATTGAGACCAGACCTGCCAAGAAGGACTTGAGGGAACTGGTTATTGAAAAACTGCACATGACCTTGTGACAGTCACTCACAGCCCAGAAAGCCAAATGTGTCCTGGGCTGCATCCAAAGCAGTGCGGCCAGCAGGGCCAGGGAGGGGATTCTGCCGTCTGCTCTACTCTGGTGAGACCCCACCTGGAGCACCGCATCCAGCTCTGGAAGAGCTTAAGAAACATATGGACCTGTGGGTCTGGAGGCCATAGTGGGTCTGGAGGAGAACCATGAAGGTGATCAAGAGGGGTGGGATACCTCTCCTATAAAGACAGAGAGAGTTGGGGTTGTTCAGCCTGGTGAAGAGAAAGCTCTGGGAAGACTTTGTGTGGAGTTCTCAGTACTTGATGGGGCTTATAAAGATGGGGGAAAACAGTTTAATAGGGCAAGGGATAAGGGTTTTAAACCAAAAGTGATCAGATTCAGATTAGGTAAAAGAAAGAAATTTTTTACAATGAAGGTGGGGAAACCACTCCTGTTTAATATCATCACTGAATATCTGGATGAGGGGATTGAGTCCACCATCACTAAACTTGCAGATGACACCAGAACGGGAGCATGTGTCAATCTGTTGGAGGGTAGGAGGGCTCTGCAGAGGGATCTGGACAGGCTGGATTAATCAGCTGAAGCCAGTGACACGAGGTTTAACAAGAGTGAGTGCCAGGTCCTGCACTTTGGTCACAGCAATGCCCTGCGGTGCTACAGGCTGGGGACAGAGTGGCTGGGCAGCGGCCAGGCAGAAAGGGACTTGGGGTGCTGGTGACCGCAGCTGAACACGAGCCAGGGTGTGCCCAGGTGGCCAAGAAGGCCAATGGCATCCTGGCCTGGATCAGCAATGGTGTGGCCAGCAGGACCAGGGAAGTCATTCTTCACGTCTGACACTGGCGAGGCCACACCTTGAATCCTGTGTTCAGTTCTGGGCCCCCAGTTTAGGGAGGATGTTGAGATGCTTAAATGCATCCAGAGAAGGGCAACAAGGCTGGGGAAGGGTCTGGAGCACAGGTCCTATGAAGAACGGCGGAGGGAACTGCGGTTGTTCATCCTGGAGAACCAGAGGCTCAGAAGGGACCTCATCACTCTCTACAACTGCCTGACAGGAGGCTGTAGCCACGTGGAGGTCAGTCTCTTCTCCCAGGCAACCAGCAACAGGACAAGAGGACACAGTCTCAGGCTGCACCAGGGGAAGTTTAGGTTAGACATTAGGAAATAATTCTTCACTGAAAGAGTGATTGCCCATCTGCCCAGGAAGGTGGTCAAGTCACTGTCCCTGGAGGTGTTTAAAAAAAGAGTGGACGTGCCACTCAGTGCCATGGTTTAGTTGACGAGGTGTTGTTAGGTCAGGTTGTACAGGTTGTACTTAATCTCAAAGGTCTGTTCCAACTTAGTTAATTCTGTGACTCTGTGATTCCATGATTCAGTGGTTCTGTGATTCTGAAACACTGTAGCAGGTTGCCCAGGAAGGTGATAGATGCCCCATCCCTGGAGCTCATTCAAGGTCAGATTCAAAGGAGCTCTGAACAAAGAGATCTAGCCCATGGCAGAAGTGTAGGACTAAATGACCTTTAAAGGTCCTTTCCAACTCAAACTATTCTGAGATTCTATTATTCTGTGAAAATACTTACTGGATCCAGTTCCAGATAAAAATCTTCCATCTCTTAAGGGATGTATTCCAATCTGAAGGGTATCACAGTCATGAAAAACTGAAGCGTAACAATTCTTAACAGTTGCCATACACAGTGAGGTGAAATGCCTTTTTTTTTTTTTTTATGTTTGCTCTTTACCAAGATGGTCACTGAGGTATAGTCCATGTGTGTGAATAGAAATAGCTGTGTAAAACTGAGGTTACAAAGGATGAGACTGACAAGTAGAAATAGAGAAACCTAAAGAGCCACAGGTTCCTGTTTGAGTGTGGGCAGATAGCCAGTTCCTGGTCTTTAATTGGCACTTAGCTAAACTATGTGACTCTCTCCTGCTTGGATTGAGTATTTCCTCTGAATGATTCATTTCCTAACATTTAACAGTAGAGAAGGAAGAACATTCCTTCCTTCCCTCCTTCCCTCCTTCCTTCCGATATTATAAACTTTCCGCCTCTCATGATGGCCATGAATGTGTAAGATGGAAAATTTTGCTCTGGGGAAAGAATTTGGTACTTTTTTCCCAGACTATCCTGCTCCGTCTACCCCCCTGAGACTGCTCACCAAAAATTCTTGTATGCAGAACTGTATATCCTGACACACAGGAATTTTGCCGCAGGCATCACTATTGAGACCTGTTTCATGTGCACTATTATAAATTTCACAATTTTTATTAAATTATATCCGTAACGTATAAAACCAATAGTATAAGAGCACTGTCAAAATGTTTTTAAAGATCCAATTTTATCTGATTTTTTTAAATGCCAGCATGAATGATGTGTCTGATAACTGATGCCTACTTCATCTGACACTAGTGCTCATGCAATTCATTTCTTCTTCCAGAGATTGACTATATCTCTGGGTTGTTTAACGTTTGAATTTCATCCTGCTGAAATTTTTTTTTTTTTTTTTTAAATTAAGCTTATGTCTGGTTGAGGACAAGGATTAATTGTTACTATTCTTCTGCATTCTTCTCTTGTACACACTGAAAAAAAAAAGGATTTAGATTGCTGTCAGTTTTTTTTTATTTTGTAGTGAAATAGAAGGAGAGGAGAAGGCTGCATGGACTGTCCTGACCATTACTGACATCAAAGGATTAAATACATCTTGTTTGCTATGCCTTGTGATTCCAATCACAAGAATATCTTCAAGCTTTGGGAACAGCGCTCTTTTTATCAGTCTTTTAGGCTTTCAGGCAAGTTCAAGCCAAAACTCATTTCCTACTGGGCCTGCTGCCTATCTCTTGCCCTTCTGGCTGTCTCCTGATGAGCTTCTAAGCAGTCCCACAGCCCAGTCAAATCACCTTCACCAACAGGGGTCTAAAGTGCTACCATGAAGTAATATCTCAATTACAGAATCATTAAGAATCACAGAATCATTAAAGTTGGAAAAGACCTCCAAGGCCATAGGGTCCAAATTTTGACCAGTCATTGGCTAGTCTAGATTAGATCTTCTCTAGTTAGAACTGACTTTTTAAAAGTATTTTTTAAAATCTGAATTAAATACATTTTTAAAAACTTAAAATTACAACTTAAATATACAATAGAAGTAGCTGCTTTTAGATTCTGAACTTAGGCTTCCTCAGACATGATCCTTTTTTGCTTTTTTACCATGCTACCTCAGGAAAAGGAGGATGAAGTAGCAAGGAGGGAGAAAGATTTTGTTTTCACCCTTCATCTTCTACTTAAAGGCAAAGAGTAAGTGGACCCTAACACTGATCTTCGCAGTATTCATATCGGGGTACTTCAGCTGTCATACCTGTATCTTAACCTGAATAGCTCTTACATTCTGGTTTTATTTAGAATTTACCTTGAAGGACAATGGCAGCCGGCTCTGAAGCTATCAGTGCCTTGACCTCAAGAGTCGGACTGCCTGGCTCAGGATGTATCGACCAAGAGTATGATGAGCCGCCCTCCCTGCGTGACACTCTGGAAGGAATCTGAGGAGCTTGGTTTAACATGCAAACTCTTCAACTCTTTGGGGCTTGAATGGAACAAAGACAAGATTTATATGAGTGAATTATTTTGCTCTCTATTGCAATCTACTCTGTGTTACACTATTACGCTTTACTGTTACTGCCACTAATCTTATGCATAGCACAAGTCCTAAAATCCACCCAGAAAATTAAAGAAAACATTCAATCGCTCCATAAAAAAGAAGTTTTTCACTCAAGAAGAATGTTTATCTTAACCATCTGTACTTGTTGAAACACAGCAGTAAAACTCGATTGATTTATCAATGAAATAACAACCCCTTTTTCCTCTCTTTTTCTGTCAAAATCCGGAGGAAGTTCTTTGGACAAAACGCAATTATTTCTTCTTCCAAGGTATATGTCACTATCCTTTGTTTTTTCCTTTTTTAGTAAAATACTGATACTGAAAATGAAAATGTTTTCAAATCAAAGAGGCAACCCATGACTTGAACTTCAGATATTAGAAAGAAATAAATGCAGTCTATGTGACATATCAGAAGGCTCTAAAAGTTCTCAACTTGTTGTCATGCAGATGCATTTATGATTACCTCATAACCCACTGCTACTTTTCTCTCTTAGCAAGTTATCACCTTTGTCTTCAGCAGCTCAGTAAAGTTTCCTAGGGCACCAGTAGACTGGTTTGGATATTGCAAGTAAATAGGAAATATTTTTTATTTACAAAATACTTCCATTCTACATGTACTTCATCTATTTTTTATTCATTTTCTTTCATAAATACTGTCAAATTAAATATTCAGATATGCAAAGCTCTTTCAGTGGAAGTGATGCACTTTTCTATGGCTATTTTTGCATAATTTCATAATGTCAGTATTAAAAATGTGTTATAGGATATAAACTGTGTCTATGTCATAAGTCACTAAACATGGCTGCTACTTTGTGTTGCTTGAAATATTTTTCCCATTGAATAGCTCATAAAGAAGATTAAATCTAGATAAGACTAGATGTTATCTGTCTTTCATTTCAATAACTCAGATATTCATTTTATATTGCTACAGTAACATTTTAAAACAAATCAAATTCTGTTGTGATGTTGTGAAGACTTGTAACATGCTCAAAAACATTCCACGTAAATCGACTTGAATTCCATCAGGAAGGATTGTTTTTCCTGCCCCTTCTAACAAAGCCACTGTTTTTCCTAATAGTAAGGGGGTTGATGCAGAGAAAGAGAGAATGATTGGTCCCTTCTGTCTCCCTTGTTGAAGTTACGCTAGAAATCTGTGAAAATCTGATTTTTAAAAAAATTTTATGGAACTGCAGATGAAAATGTGGCTTCAAAGGCAGGTATCACAGCAATTTAATAGTAGTCATTTGGAAATCTAGAGAACTTTTACCCAGCAATTTGGAGCAATTGACTGACTTCTGAATGGGAAATGGGGGAAATAAAGTCTGAGGGCTACTGAAAATTACATTTTCAGACAACTAGCTCAAAAGATTTTCACAAAATTGTCTGTAATAGAAGTACAGCGGGGTAAGTTGCCTCTTTGAGCTCTATGGTATTTTGATTAAATGCATGTGCACTTAACTATATCACAATAAGGTAGCATGTCAGCTGGCTCAAGAAGTAATAAACTGAATTCATGTCTTCTGCAATTCTTCTGAAGACAACAGTATTCTTCAATGGACATACTTGATCCAATTAATTTCCTGACTTTTTTTTTTTTTTTGTTTCTTGGAGCTGAGAGATAGACAATGGATAAGCATTCAAAGGCAGATGGAAAAGAGCTACTGGCTTGCACAAAACTGGCAGTGGTTCTTAGGTTCTTAGGTACTTGCACTAGGTACAGTAAAGACAAAGAGCAAAATGTGGTGGGGGCAATTTTCAGTGGGCACTTTGACCAGATCAGACCCTCTTCGGCTCAGTGCTGGTCTGGCCTGAGGTTTAAAATCACCTGCCCAGTGTGAGAGAGCAGCAGTCTTCATTTCAGGAGTGTAAGTTTCTGAAACTGTTTCAGTGCCAAGCCACCTCCATGGAATCAAGCTGAGCTGATTTCCTGTCCTGATGCTTTCAGTTTCTGACTGCTTCTTTCTTGCCTTGTGGACACTGAAACTTCCAAAACACTTTCCTAGAACTAGTCCCAAAGATTATCACCAGCAGCTCTCCCCCAGGGCTTTTACCTGCACTTCGCACATGTTTTCACTACTTCTGGGTAAGCAGGCAAAGAGGCTGGAAGATGATGGCAGCTGAATGCCAACAATTTGAAGCCAAGTCTTTGTCTGTGTGAGATGTGACTATTCCCCAATCTCTGCCTGAGACTGGTCTGGATAAAGGCAACCAGCCAAACTTGAATATAGGTAGCACCTCTGAATGTGGTCCAGGTGCTGTTTTGATGGGTTTGAGCGTCTTCAAATCCAAACAACCTTCACTTCACCTGGAAGGATTCTTCCAAAGCCCAACCAGAAATTGTTATCTACTGAGATCTTGACTTCAAAGACATAGTGATTACACGTAAAATTTAATAGCTTTCCATATATTTCACAATGGACTTTGGTTCAAAAGATTTATGCTTGGACCATAGCAGTTCAAGCAGTTGGACCATTGTATATATTTTCTTTTGGCAGTGGATAGTTCAAAATCATAGCCACTCATTTTGGTATCAAATTGAAGAACGACATTTTTTCTCTGAGCGACTTCAAAAAAAAGACTTCAGTATAAGCCAACTCTGCCTCACCAAGCAGATTTCACCTTAAAGACTGGATTACATATGGCATTCACAAGTGAGGATATGCCTGAAATGGTACAGCATATGCTGTATGATACTCACATCAGTCCATTCTGTACCAAATCCATTAGGCCTATGTCTGCCCACCAAACCAGCCACAGTAGGGATGCCAAGAGGTTCGAACAAGGTACAAGTTAAAATAGGTCACAGAAAACACCTTTATTTTACGTCATTCTCATTGCTCCTGTGTACATAAGCTATGGTTCAGCACTGAGTGTAAATAGCTCTGAAATGTGAGCACCGATTTGAAAGGATTATATTGACTCTGCTTAAGAGCAAAAGATGCTTCAAGTGCATTTTGGTACAAATAATAAATAAAGCATTACACTAGGAGCAAATACTGACCTCCGCTTGTGCTAGCTAGCGTTTTCAATACATGACTCTTGTACCTTTTTCAATTTCTGCCAGGTTGGTTTTTTGCAAGAGATGTGTTGGGTTTTTTTTTCCTTTTTAAGGCCCTTGCTATATTCAACAGTTTTGTGAAGATTGCGAAAACTATCCATATGGCCACGTGCCTCTGGTTTTTTGCGGGGGGCGGGGGCGGAGGGGTAAGGGGTGGGAAGCGGGTTCTATCTGTAGGCTTCTGGGTTTGGGTTGGGTTTTCTGTAGCCTTATCAAAATTTTTTCAGGTTTAGTAATTTTAAAAATATTTTATAATCCATCTGTTTCCTATTCCTCATCTTCATTCTTCTGGACAATGCTGACAGTCTGCCAAACTAACTTGTCACAGACATTTGCAAGGCTGGAATTTGTGGCCACATGCAAGTACAGTTCTCTGTGTGCTTGAGCATTTTTCAGTCAGGAGAGGTAAGGAAACAGTAGTGAATCTTCTGTCACTCACTGCCCAAGTTATGAAATTACCCCATTAAGTTATATAGTTTAGACTACATTCTTGCTATGGAAAGGATTATTCACCAAAATTTTCTGCTTCCAGTCCCTCAGAAGGTATTTCATGCTGTGGAATTGCTCCTGAAGTCACACTAGTTACTCAGAGAGAACACAAGCTCAGCTGTGGGCAGCAAGGTAAGGTGAGGCTCATAGCAGCATATACCCAAACAGGGAGACCTGGACTGAGATCCAAAAATACAGAAGACACTGCATTTTCCAAAATTCTGAGATATGTGATCATTTCTAGATTTTGCAGAACACTAGTAGGACTGTTCACATGCTACATGATAACCATTTTTGGTTTTCTCCAGCCATATATAAAAGGTTCATAGTCACCTCTACTGTTAAAACCGAATCTCTGTTAAAACTGGGAAGCTATGAAACAGAAATCCACTTGTATCATCATTTTGTTTCTTCTCTCTGGGGATGAATCACTTGTCTGTGTGTTTTAGTGCAAGATTCACTATGTTGTCCTGAGAAATGTTTGAAACTGCAGATTCTAGAGATCAGAGTTTTTAACTATGAGGAGATTTGAGGACATTGGTTTGAGGGGTTTTGTTGTTTCTACCAGCATGTTGCTGTCAGGATGGGACTAAGAGGGGAAAGAAAGGAGTATCGAGCTTTTTATGTTGAAAATATCTATTTAAATAGATGAAATTTTATGGTCTCATCTTGCAGTTTGGTCCAAACTACCTTAAGCCTACACATCTTTCCCTTATTCCTATATGTTCATCCCCCTGGTCCCCACCATAAATACAGCTGGCCAGTGTAAACATGCTTCAGTTGCTCTGCCAGCACTTCTTGTCAGATCTGTGATTCAGTACCAAATTCAGCCTCAACTGGAGCCAAAGAGCTGAAAAATTTAAAGTTATTAAACTCTTCTTGTTTTACAGCAGTCTAAAGAGGCATTTTTAAAGGAAGATAAGGTTAAAGCCTTTGTATCTGTACTCATCTTTGATATTCAAAATTGACTTAAGTTGTTTAAACTCAGTTTTCTGTGGCTCTGTTTAAAACATAAAATCTTTTGCTCCTATTTGGATTTTTCTTTATTCATTGCTTGAACTTCCATAGGACCTTTAAAACTGAAATTGACCTCTCTAAATTCTGAGGAGGTTGCTCATTAGCAGAGCAAAAAAAATACCGCAACTAACCACAAATATTGATTTCATGCAAAATTGATTTCTCCCTTAAAAAACCCTAGGTTTGCTGGTTGGATTTGGTTTGGTTGGGTTTTTCTTAAACTGTAGTGGAAATCAAATTAAGAATTTGAAAATCACAGTATAGAAACAAAACTCTCTATTTTTAAAAGCAGGTCGTTTCCTCCACATTACAGAATTTATTGCAAAGGAGAAAAAAAAATAAAGAGGCAACAGAAGGAGTGAGAAACTTGAAACTGTTGAGAGAAAGGCCCGCGGAGGTCTGGGCTGGTTCTTCCGTCGTGGCTGGTGCAGCGCGGCGAGGCTGGGAAGAAGGAGGGGGATGTGGTGGGAGCCGTCGATGGTGCCGTGGCTGTCGCCCCGGCCTTGGCGACTCCGGGGTCCGTCCCGTGTGGCCATGCTATGGTTCGGAGAGCGGCCGAGTTGAGAGGCTGGTGGTGGCGGGAGCCGAAGCAGCGATGCCCCGCGCCGCCCTAGCGGACTCCCTACTCCGGGGAGGGTGGCAGAGGTACGGGGCCGCTCCCCCGCGTCCTCCCCTGGGAAGGACCGAACAGAGAGCGCGCGGGGAAACAGGGGGCAGAGGTGGACAGGAAGGGGCACGTCTTGCCTGCTGGTGCCAGCCGAAAGGAGTTGCGCTTCCACGCTCCGGGGCTCCCAAGCAGAAGCCGGCGAACCTGGGGCAAGACGGCCCGCGGCACGCATTCGGGGGTGCCCTCGTGTTCCCGCCTTCCGCAGCCCTGCAGCGCGGGAGGGCCAAGTGGATACAGCGAGCAGAAAAGGGGACACCCCTCTGGCCGTCCTGTCTCATGTGGCTCGGGGTGTGCCCTGCTTCCAGGTGCTGGGGCTCTCGACGAAGTCGGGTGGCCCCGTCCCGTCCCACCCTGAAGTCAGGAGCCAGCCCCCGGGGACAGTGGGGACCCCGCGCGGTCTGCCGTGCGGAACGGGAGGGCGGCCACGCTTTCCCAGCTGGGATCGTTGCCAAGGAGTTTACAAGAAGGTTTACAGCGAAAAAAAAAGTTATTTGGAAAAAGACAAAACGCGCAGGAGACGTGGAGTAGACAGGATTCAAGGAAGGAGGCACTGAGAGGAGCAAAACCCTCCTGTGCAGAGCACAGCAGCAATCCCCCCGCTCCCTGCCCCGGGGTGCCCAGCAGCTCTCCCCAACCCCACCCCAGCGGGGTGCTCCCAAAGTCACCGAGTACCTGAGCGCTCAGGAGAAGTTTCGTCTCCCTAATCGCCCCGGGCTAACTCCTCTGACACTCTCGACACTTAAAGAACAACTAGGACATGTGTGGTTAGGAGTGATCAAAGAAGAGATAAGATCAAAGATCACTTTAATTGAGAAAATGAGGCCAAATAAGATTTTTCAGAAAATCAGCTACATATCCGAGGTTGTCAAAAGCACTAGTTTCGTTTAATGTAAGCGGTTGAAGTTCAGAAATTACTGGACACTTATATTCACGTGACACACATATTTCACATTCCCTTTTACTTACAAGCAATACAGATTACACAAAAATAAACAGGAAAAATATATAAATATATGTTTATATATATATATGTATATATATATATATATTTATTTGGTCAAGCATTCATTCCAGGCAACCCGTCGCAGGAGTAAGCGGCAGCCGGCCCAGTGCCTTCCTCTCCTCCCCGGGCCGAAAGCGGCCCCAGGTCCCGGCCGCAGCGGAGGGAGAGGCATGGGCACGGCAGCGGAGGCGAAGAGGGGGAAGGGGACGTACACCGAGTTCCCCGGGGCCAAGCAGCTGGGCTAGCGGCAGAAGGGGGACCCTTTGGGGGCGGAGGCTTACAGATCCGCCGCAGGGACCAGCCAGGCCAGGCAAGGAGAGCCCCTCAGGACACTGCCTTCTTCTGGCCGTGGCTCTCGGATTGCGGGGAAGGTCGTCCTTACCCCCGCCGGGACTCGCCCTGAGGAGGAGAGACCCCGTTCCTTCCCAGTCTACACCGAGTTGCTGTTTTCCGCACCTGCGACTGCCGCTGGCTAGTGCTCTCAGCCCCTCCCCTACCGCCACGGAGCACATGGCAATGTTTTGGTTGATCGGTTTGGATCGCTTTGTTGTTGTTTGTCTTTCTTTCTCTTTTTTTTTTCCCCTCCCGAGCAAAATGTGCCGCAGCTGACTGCCTCCGAAGCAATGGCAACGTTTCAGGCGAAACTTTCAACCGGCTTAAGGAGAAAAAAAAAAAACAACAAAAAAAAGAAAGAAACGCTACTTCGCAGGCTGCTTAAACTCCCTGTGCCGATGTGCGCACGGCGTATTCAGGGACAGTCGCACGGTGCCAAGCCTTTCCTTGCTGGGAAACACTCGGTCAAAGGCATTTTAAAAAATAATCCCCATAAATCTCCAATATATAATGAGGCGTGCGGTTGGGGTTTTAAGTCCCATCAACTCCCTGTGTTGTAACAAAGGGAACCCCGGTGAACTGGAAGGTCCTAGCGTACCAGGAGACCTGTCAGGCACACGTAACGCAGACGGGGACGTTGCTGTAAGTACTTCGCAAGATTACCAAACACGGGTGGTTTCCCCCCAAGAAATCCACTTGAGGGTTTCACAAACAGGGAAGCAACGCGCCCAAAGCTCCTTCCTCAGCTCGAGGAGTCGCCTTCAGCCTTCATACTCACACCGCCAGACCGAGGTCGGACTCAGTGCACCGCCGTCGCCTCATAAAGCCAAGAATAATCCCCAACACGGCGGTTTCCTGCATAGGGTTGTTTTGTTTTACGGATGCTACTCGGGCAGACCCTGTGGTTTACAGCCACCACAAGCAGCGACGTGCAAACCCTAAGTCTACCCAGAATGATGAAGAGTGGGAGGGAGGCGGGGGCGCCGGCGCCCGGCAGAGGAGGTCGGGAGAGACGAGGGCGGCCACGGAGCCCTCCCGGGCCAGGCGTCCCCCGTCGTTCCCAGCGGAGCCCTGCCCTGATCGGGGGGCTTGTCCGGCCGGCGTAGAGCTAGTGACTCGGGCGCGCTGCGCGGAGCGGGGATGCCGGAGTCCCCCGCCCCTCGGACGGCGCTCTGCAGGGGCTGGGCGGCGGCACACTGCGGCTCGGGGCGGGCGGGTGGAGGAAGTAACAAGAGCCCGCTTGCCCCGTCCCGGAGTGGCGGGCTTCACTGCCGGCAAAATTTGCACTTGATAATTTTCTTAAAAGCACTTTGGAAGTCTTTGTTGAAATAGGCATAGATAATGGGGTTGAGAAGGGAGTTGGAGTAGCCCAGCCAGTTGATGACTGCCCCCAGCCACTCGGGCATGTAGCACTTACTGTCACAAAAGGGCAGGACCAGGGCCACGATGAAGAACGGCAGCCAGCAGAGGATGAAAGTGCCCATAATGATGCCCAGGGTTTTGACAGTCTTCCTCTCCCGGGACAGAGCCATTCTCCGTTTGGCTTCCGTGTTCTTCTCGTTGCGCCTCTCGAAGGAGGGCGGCGGTGGGGAGCCGCACGCCTCGCTGGGCAGCGGCAGGTGAGTCTTGGATGAACTGTTGCAGTGATGGACTTCGATGATCTCCAGGGCGGTCCCGTCCTGGCCCTGCCGCACCGCGCCGTTGACACAAGCACCAGGCTTGGGCTCTACAGTCCGCCGCCAGCCCCTGCCGGGCTCGCCGTTGCCTTTCTTCACGGTGGCCGGGGAGAGAGTGAGGCAGGTGTCGGCGATTTTCTTCTTCTCTGCTTTCTTGACTGTCTTGCGGATCCTAAAGCGTGCCGCCTTGAAGATGCGACCGTAGAGCACCAGCATGAGAAGAAGCGGAATGTAGAAGGCGCCGAAGGTGGAGTAGATGGTGTACCCGTGGTCCTTGCTGATGGTGCAGGCGTCAGGGTTCGAGCGGTCCTCTGGCGTCCTCCAGCCCAGCATGGGCGGGATGGATATCAAGAAGCCGATAAGCCAGGTCAGGCTGATGAGCACGGCCGCCCGCCGGGGAGTTCTCTTGTTAACATAGTCGATGGGGTCCGTGATGGCCCAGTACCTGTCCAAGGCGATGGCGCACAGGTGCAGGATAGAAGAGGTGCAGCAAAGCACGTCCAGCGAGATGAAGATGTCGCAGGTGACCTGCCCCAGCGTCCACTTGTTCAGCACCTGGTAGAGGGCCGCCATGGGCAGCACCAGCACGGACACCATGAGGTCGGTGACGGCCAGCGAGCCGATCAAATAGTTGGCCACGGTTTGCAGGGAGCGCTCCAGGGCGATGGCTGCGATCACGCAGGCGTTGCCACTCACGGCGCACAGGATAAGCGTGCCCAGGAGCAGGGAGGTGAGCACCTGGTAGCCCAGGGTCACCTCGGCGAGGCCGGGGCCGCTTGTCCCCTCGGGAGAGCGCGCTGGGGAGGTAGTGTTGTTGGCCACATCCATGCCGGGCGTGGGGGGGAGGTCGCTTGAGGAGACAGACATGGGAAGAAGCGCCGGTCACTTGTGCGCTCCCCTGGCAGGAGGCATCGGCGCCCCGTGCGGTTTGGCCACGCCGGGCACCCCCCTCTCCACCACCCCTCCCTCCCCTATATAGCGCGGCGGGAGGCGGCCGAAGCTCGGAGGACGGCGGCTGGCGGAGCCGCCCCGCGCCCGCCCATCCCAGCCGCCTCTGCCCAGCGGTGGGGGTGGCCCTCCTGCCGCCGCCTGCCGAGACGCTGCCCCTCGCTCTGTCGCTCTCCCGCACCGTTCCTCCCTGCTCTGCCTCTCCGCGCTCGCCTTTCTCCCTCCCCTCCTTGCCTCCTTACCCTCGCCCCTCCCCGTCCACCCCCTCACCCCCCGCCCCTCCGCGGGGGTCTCGCTGGGTCACCATCGTCGGATGGGCGCAGATGTTACTCCCCTTCGCTCCCACCCGTTTGGAGGGACACAGCAGAGAAATTCTCCACGACTCCCCCT
>VYZQ01046547.1:0-14001 GCA_013400655.1 Mystacornis crossleyi | reverse complement strand
CGCCCGCCCTGTTCCCCGTAGAACGGCGATATTGCTCCCCGGCCCTCCCGAGAGGTGAATTACGTTACAGTACACTAATGAAATGACTGTCCTCTCACTACATTAACAACCGCGACAGCAACAAAAAGAAGTGGTAAAAAGGACAGAAGAAATCTCAGAACAAAAAATGTGGTAGATTGTAGTTCAATCCGATAGGAGGGGAAAAGGCTGTGTCTGAGAGTGAAATGAGAAATATATCACTGAGAACAATCTTAAACAAAAAAGGAGTGTCAGATTGGCACATCATAAGCAAATCAGTTATTGTCCAGTAAGGAGAACCAACAACAACAAACAAATAGGAAAAAAAGAGTGGTGGTGTTTACAGGCTTAACTCTATCTGCCAGTGAAAGGCAAACGAAAGTTCTCTAACACAACTTCTATAATCTTGCAGCTCAGTGTTTTTAATGACTTGAGATCTTTCATTGTGCTCTGTAGTTCTGCCATGCAAGCTCAGTAAATGCAAAAAGCCAAGTAAGCCAAGTAAGTGATTGCTTAGCAGGAAGATTTGCTGATTCTAACTTAATCAAACTTGAGATGAGGTTCACAGAGTCTGCTTTGCCCACCCTCAGGTTTCCTTCATCTTCTCTCAGTCAATCTTTCAAGCTGAATTTACAGCTTCAAATCTTTTGGACAGATTCCAGCCAGTTCCTTTTTACGAGGGGTCCAGACTGCATTTCTCTGCCCCTAGGCTAGCAATCTCCTCTATAAATGATCAAGGCATAGAGATTAGCTGGATTAGTAGATCAGAGCTGCATCCCTGCATACCTGTTGCCCCAGCCGATTGCAGTAACATTTACAAGATCTGTGTCCTACTGAATGAAGACTTAATGCTGTTGAGACACAGATGAAATGTAATCGATATTTCAGTATGCATTATGGTTTCACTACCAACACCTATTTTCTTTTCAATGTCTCCTTAAATGCATGGCATAGTTAGCTTCTAAGCAACTACCTCTTTAAAGACTGTTTTCCTTCAGTGAAATTGAAGTTTGTGCTTCTTGCTGTTAAGTGCCAGAGTGATAAAAAAAAAATTATTTAAAAAAAATTCAAGTCTGGGAGTCAGGGAAATCTCGAGCAGATTCTCCTAGCTTTGTTGCATGGTGGTGGGCAAGTCATTAGCCTAACTAGATTATCTTGACATTAGCGTTTCAAAGCCACAGGGGATGCAGGCTGTTGGGGAAACCTTTTTCAGAGATGTCTTGCACTGACACGGCCAAGTGAAGTCAGTCCCAGACACTTTTTGGCGAGAAATCCAATGAGAAAACGTTGACAGGGTCCTTTTACCACTGAAATATTTTAAGTCAGCTTTAATTTTTAAATTTTTTTTCAGAGTTTGAAAGTCATTTCTCTCTGAATTAAATTGAGAAGCAATTTAGGCAACCGTGGATGAAGGGGAGGAAGTAGGAGGTGGAAGATGTACATGGAGGGAAAATTCACCCTTTTGATGTGAGACTGTCTTTAATCCTACTAAGCACTTAAACACCAAAATTCCACTTAAACTTTTAAGCAACTAAATGATGTCCTAATGTCTTTAGATAACCTAGATGAAGCACCCAGGGAAATTAATAAGGAAAACCATTTCATTATGCAATCCAACCTGACTTGAGAGTAAATGAAAACTTAGAAGACACGAACTTAAAAAGTCAAAATAAAACATTAATATTATTTAGTTAAGATACAGCTGCAGCAAACAAGGGGGTCCTCAGTAAGTTCAAAAAGAAAAAGCATTAACAATGGTGTCAGAACATTCTTTTCTGAGCAATTTCATTCTACTTTTCAAAAATAGAAAAGGAGAGGCTACATATTCTTGATGCTCTCAGATTATAACTCTACTATCTATTTGTCAAAGTAAAACTGAAATGCCGCAATTTGATCGCAGCATTTTGTTGCTGTGATTGCGTATTACACTTTGGTTTGAAAAGGATTTGAATCTTGGGCTTCTTTTAAACTTTTCACCATGATAAAATGCAGCATCTCTGATATTCAAGAAATTATATTCCAGTAATGATTTCAAAATGAAAGGGTTAAAGAACTAGGGAGTGAAGGGAATTAAATATTTCAGTTCACTGAAACTGATACACTGTGTACAGGTTTCTGTGAGAGAAGTTCCAAACAGGTGAAAGGAAACATGTGACAGGAGGCAACCTACCAAATAGTGCCTTCTTGAATTTTCTTTTTAGGCATCTTGGAAGATTAGCCAAAAGGAATTATCACTACTCCACACAGTTCAAAACCTTCTGAGATACAGCTATAACTTTAAAATACAGAGAAGCAAACAAGAACTTAGTGTCTGAAGTGACTGTATTGTTGAAACACATCTTCTTCACACAAGCCCATGCATTTCACTCTAAGATCCTCTTCAGGATATCTGCTCCCACTTTTCATAAAGCACAAAATATTTCACAGTACTTAAAAGTTTAAGCTTTATCCTGTAAAAGACTGAAAGATAACAGAAGATGACCGAAAATCTTAAGGCCAAAGCTAGTATTGCAGCTGCATAGCTCTCAGCCAAACTGTTCTGGATCAGGTTTAGTAAACTGTTTAGTCCTGACTTTGTGGACAAGATGAATCAGCTAGGAAACTAAGTGACTTTCGGTATCAGTAGCAGAACTGTTCCCTGTGTCCTATCTCTGGGTATAGCCAGTTTGTGAAATCCTGGATGGTCAAACTCATACTTCTGGAGCGAGGAAAAAAAAATTAACCCTACAATTAGTCTAATCAGAATAAATACACTACAAAGCCAGTACAATAACACAACAAGGGAGTATAAATTTTCAACTTCTGAATCACTTTTATGCTGTTTTAGTCTTTTTTCCTCTTTTAAAGCAAGGAAGTGTGCTGGGTAATTCTCCATGTCATCCTGTCTAGCCAGCCAAAAGCTGGTGAGCTGTGGCCCACTAGGAGCTATGCAGCACTGAGACATTCCTGTAGTCCTGCAAGAATCATCTGGGGTCTAACAGAGTCTACAGCATAAGCACATCACTCCGCTTCAGCGCTGAGTTAGGTGCTGCAAAGTACTGAGGTAACTCTGAGGCTGCTCCTTACGACTCCCAGTTCTGCAAACACAGAACAATGGCATCCAGGCCTAGAAAGATCTGTTAGCTTCATGCTGGACATGTCTATGTAGGAGTGCTGCTTTATGGCTTTAAGATGTCTTGAGAATGGAACAGCTGGGTTCACATGCTGCGATTTCAGCTTCTGATGGCTCTGCACCAAAGCCAGTCAGATTTCTGTTCCCTCTTTATTGCACACTTAGACCCAGATCAGTAATCTGGGCCCGACAACCCAGAGGAATAATCTGTAAGAAGCAGGAATAACTACCATCTCAGAATGCTGAAATGCCTGTCCATTTTTTTTCCCATTGTACTGGGATATTTTCCATTGTCTTCAATATCCCACTTGACGCTGTCATAACAGAAAACAGTGGGCTGATGACAAGTTCCTGTGTCCTATTCTCATTCCATTCAGCTACCTTACTGCAAGTCTTATGTTCATCATTTTTATTAAAGACAAAATCTAATTATTTATAACACACACATATTTATTTGGTGCTTTTGCCTTTCTCTGCCAAGACTTTACAGTAGTAACTAAAATTACAGCATAACTCAGTAGGGCTCACAAAAGGGGATAATCCAGTTCACCTCACACTCTTAGAAGTAATAGAAGAGTAGATAAATATTTCATCTAAAATGAGTGTTATGTATATTCAAGCAATATCACTGAAGTGAAACTGTTACTAGACATGCCTGCTATCTAAATCATGGGGCAGCTGTTATGCAAGTCTAGAAGTATAAGATCAATTTTAAAAGATGTTTGGTTTCATATTCTCCCTCTGTGAAGTAAAGAGACTTTCAAGCATGTTTGTTTGAACCTAAGTTTTCATAAGTTTGCGGAAACTTCTCAGAGTTTTGACATTCTGTGAAAACTGGAATTTAGGATACATTATCCATGTTGCCCCTTCTGTAACACAGTGCAGCTGTGGTGAAGGAAGAGCTGTGAGAATGTCTTTGAACCAGTTGTGTACGTTCTTCATACTAAAGCTGCTAAGCCTGAATTTGACTTCCGAGAAAGTCTGGGAGAATCTCCTCAGTCATCTCTAACCATGCTGTGGAGAACAAAGCAATGTTCCCGCTCTGCTGAGGTTTTTATCAGCACATCCGTGTCAGAGACAAGGGACAGCAATGCACAGAACTGGCACATTAGGAGCTGGTTAAGAATCACCTGTGCAATGCAGTCCCAAGAATCCAGAATATTGCCTGAGTGGTTTGTTAAAAACTATGTTCTGACATTTGCAATCTCATTAAAAATACTCGCAATTCATATATTCTGAACATTTGCAAAAACAGTCATCTTAATAACATCCAATACACAGTTCTAAAATTCTAAGCACTGAGGAACTTCTTAATTAAATCAGGCTTTTTCTTATAGCTAATTAAGATTATTTCATCTATTTACTTAATATTCACCTTCATCTTATACCAAAATACATAACTAGCTTAAACTATATGCTGAAAATACATACCCTCTTCCAGAAGTATTCTAGATCTTAAGCAATTTTCACGGGTTTCATACAATGTTTGCATAACTGTTTAAACAAGGAGTGCTGATACATTCCAAGCTTTGCAATAATTTCTAGTTTTTCTCTCATTAGTTACTTTATTTATGGATACATTTTAGCAGAACTCAGGTTTTTTGGTTTGTTACCTTACCCTAAGCACCCCCTTCAAAAAAAGACTAGCTTCTAAATGAGAAGGAATTTAATAAAATGAGCATTAAAAGACTTTCAAATAAATTTTAGTTTAAAGAGCTTTATGCTCTGAAGATTTTTATTGCAAGGATCATTTTTGCCACTTTTATATATGTAGAGTATTTCACTTCAGAGGAGACAAAGAAACAAATTGTTCTATAAGAACAATAAATTATGAAAAAACATCTCTATCTAGACTTTTACAGGCATCACCTTTAACTATCAGGCCAACCTAAATGAGTTTATCAGTATTTTCCAAAAGAAATTAAAGGTATATGAATCTTGCCACTGAGTTGCAGGTATAACAATTGATGACTTCTTCTGCTCTTATCATGTCAGAACTTCAATACTACATTAGATTAAAAGTAAATTACATAGCATCATTGTCTCCTTATCAACAGAGACAAAAGCGAGAGTTTCAAAATTATTGCTTATAAAGTATAAAAATTCTCCAATTTTATGCACACTGGCTGGAGATCAACAGTAGTATCTGCAGTTCAGTGTACTAATCCATGTCAAGTTTTAAAAAATATGTTATTATGATTTAATTTCAATTTTCTCACATTGAAATAAATATAATACTATTATTTTAAAAATACAACTTGGAAAAAGCTGGGCTGACGTATAGACAATAAAGGTCTTGTCTTTGCAAACTAACTTTATCCTTTTAAATGAAAACCAAGTTGTTTTACTGACACAGAAATGAGTCACATGGAGTTACAGAGGCCCACATAGACTCTGCTTTTAAAGTGACATTGACAAAGGCCATGAGGATATTGTCTTTGCTGATCTATTAATCTCCTTTACCTAGGGCATTAAGTGGCACAGTAGTAAACCACCATGTATTCCAAAGAATCTGGGGCCTGGTTCAGAGAGAAAAGTTCTGCAGTTTTTGCTGGAAGTAAATGTGATCTTGAGGAATTATTCAGCTGCAGCTGCCTTCTTTTTCTTTATGAGTTTTCCTGATACAATTTCTGTGCCATGCACAAATGCTCGTGCTTGGGGCAGCTGGAGTGTACAGCCAGGGGTGCAGCGTAAGGCAGAAATGCCTCTTCAGCAGTATCCTCTACCTGATGCCAGTTTATAAGTGTTCATTCATTGTTGCCTATCATTAACTTTTAAGCATCCTACCAAAAAATAACTGGCTTCAGGTTAAGTTAATCACCCAGTATCCCTATGTAACAAATGGAGTTCAGCGACCCACAAAAACCAGACCCACAAAATTTGATGCCTTGAGCATGCAGCCTCTTAATCCTTTCATGAACAAATGCTAAGAAGAATGTTTCTTAGCCTGTTCTCACCAAAGCAATTCAGCTACCCAATTCCATCAGCAGAGCTAGAAACCTCAGGAAATCGCTGCCTGTTTTCAAACAGTTTTTAAAATCCTGGGGCTTTGGGTATAGAGAGATGAAAGGCAGCACTACTACCTTGTCTAGGTTGTGTTTGTATGGGATTAACCCAATTCAAAATAAACCTGCTGGACAGAGTTCAGTCTGTGAATCCAGATAGATCTTAGATGTGTCCTAAGTGTTGCTAGGAAACAATCGGTTCTGTGTGTTCATCGCAGCAACAGTGTAGGCTCTCTTGAGTTGACCAGGGAAATAAACAGTGGAAAAGGCCAGGATGCCAATGAGTAGCTCAGACCAGTGTCCCCCCACCTCATTTCTAGTCTATTCACTGAATGGCCTTAAAGGAGATCAGCAAAGGAAACCATCCAGTGAGGACAAATAAATATTTTGGCTAACTATGGCACTTGGAAGCACAAAGAGAGTAACACATTATATAACCTAATGAGTGAGTTTACTATCAAAATAAGCCATACAGATCCTTTCTGCTACAATGGAACAAAGCTCGTGAAGGTATGCTGAAGTGAGATTTGATCAAATCTCAACACTAGGGAAAGAGTATGGGAGGTTTCATGTCATTTCTTGGGTGATCATGTTGTTCCTTTATGACATTAATTCTTTCTCAGTATTTTGGGGTTTTGTTTTATTTTCCCCTATCTCGGTCTATTTTATATCCCCTATCTATAGGTCTCCTATCCTATTAATCACTCTTTATAAATTCCTAAACTCTAGGCAAAATTTCAGTGCTCTCAAGACCTCTATCACATCTGCCACAGACGTTCAATATTACCTTTCTGGCTGAGTCATCTGAACTCCCTTTTCACAGTTTCTGTTGTTACCAGTTAAATTCAAAATAAGTAAAAACTGATGGGTTCTTTTAGCCTGAGATCACGTAATTAGGGGTTCTTCATTTTTAATCTCACCTGAGAAGATGAGATCAGATTTTGAGGCCCTCAAAACCATCTGAATGGCACACTACAACTGTATAATTGTAGTGCAATATCCTGCTAAAACTTTTAGGAATTTTCATCTACAAGTAGGTTTTACGAGAATGAAAATCTTGCCCATAGGCACATGTTGCCATGAATTCAGTTGCAAATCTAGCAACTTACTAATTTGGTTATAGGCTGTCTCCATTTACTTACATCAAAGAACTCATCAGTGTAGCACCAGTATCTGTGCCACTACAAAAAAAAAATTTCAAAAAATGGAAAAAACATTAATACAAGGTATTAAGAAAATTTTAACAAACCAGACCCTTCCTTTCCATTTTCTCCAATAATTTTCTCTTAATGACTGTTCATACAAAAGAGTCATGACATGTTTTATACCTGCAGTACATCATATATCCCAGGAGGTTTGTCACAGTTTTTCTTGACAAGACAAATTTTATGTCAGTCATGAAAGGCTAGACAAGCCTTTTTTTAACCTGTACTCTGGTGCAATACACAATTGCATTACTGTAAAGAAGACCAGAATTATGTCCCTGAGAGTAGCAATTTATTTCTTTCTTTCCAGTTCTCCAGAGGGGAGATTAAAATGCCAGTTTTTACCTCTTTCTGTCCATCTCCTTTAGAAGAAAAAGGAGTATGGCAAAAGCCTCTTTACTCCTTCCTCTCTGAGTACCTGAGGGACATTCTATTTTCCCCCATTCAACACTGATTATGTAAACTAAAAAAAAAGCCATGGTTTATTCATTAACTGTACAAAGTTATTCTTAGGTTTTTCTAAAGATGGCTCCATGAAAATTAACATTGCAGCCACACATCTACTGTTCACTTTCTATCAGTCCTCTTCTGCACTATATTCCATTTTAGTAACAAATCAATATTATCACCCTTTAATTCAACTGCATTTTGCTTATTCTCCATTTCTGTTTGTGCAAGACTATAGTGAATAATTATGCTGGCTAAGGCTTTTCAAACAAAAAATTTAGTAAATTGTTTTCTGCATAAATGCACATATTGTTTTTGTTTATCTTAATGTCAGATTAACATTGCCATCATGTGGATAAAATTGCTTGTATTTAATTATTGCAAGACAATGAGAGAGAGCAGAGTTGAGGGAGATGGCATTTATGACTCTTTGTGCCTGCAATATCATTCAAGTCAATAATATATCTGGGTCCAAACACACAGCAGAGGACCCCATGAAAAAAATTACCCATTTTCTTACTTATTCAAGTCTTCTATGTTCATTTATGTTTTATGGTTTATGTTTATCTTTTCATTTATGGTTTATGTGGGATTCATATTTTAAACTGTGGCTGCATCCTCCTCCATGGTGACTTCTGTCATGAAAATGTGGTGGGATGACATTCACAACTGGGGTGCTGCCATGGGTGGGTATAAGCTCTTTAGAAGAGACAGGTGAAGCAGGGGAAGTGGTGGTATAGCACTGGGTGTTAGGGAGTGCTTTGATCGTATTGAGATTGGTGATGATGAAGATGACACAGCTGAGAGCCTCTGGGTGAAGGCTGGGGAAGGTCAGCAGGGTGCAGGTCTGCAGGGACTCTTCAGTGACCAGCCGCCCAGGGCGAACAGGCACTTGGGGTGTTCTGCAAGCAGCTGCCAGAAGCCCCACTGTCACCAGCCCTTGCTCATGCACATCAGCTTGCAGATGTCTGCTGGAGATACAACACAGCAGAGAGGAAACATCTAGGAGGTTCCTGGAGTTTGTGGAAGACAACTTTCTTATACAACTAGAAAATGAGCCTACCTGAGGAGGTACTCTGCTGGACCTGTTGTTTGTGAACAGAGCACTGGCAGGTGATGTACTGCTCAGTGACTGTCTGGAGCACCCAGCATGTGAGAGGTTGCAATACAGGCTGAAGGAAGAAGAGGCACCAGCAGAACTTCCTCCTTGGATTTTTGGTGGGCAGACTTCGGCCTGTTTAGGAGATCGATTGGCAGAGGCCCTTGGGAGTCAGTCATGGAAGACAAGGGAGTCTAGGAAGGCTGATGTGCTTTAAAAGACTCGTGTAAAATGGTGACTTACTCAGGAGCAGTCAGTGAAATATGGAATTGTGAAATACTCAGCAGCAGTTTGTCCCAAGGTGTAAGAAGACAAGATACCAGAGAAAAAGAGCAGCCTGATCAAGCAGAGAGCTTGGTGGGAAAAAGACAATCTCTTAATTCTGGAAGGAAGGTCAAGTGACTTGGGACAACTACAAGGATGTCACAAGGTCATGCAGGGAAAAGACTAGACGGGCCAAAATCCAACTATAACTTGATTTGGCCACTAAAGTTAAAAACAAAAAAGATTTCTATAAATATATTGTCAGCAAAAGGAGACTCAAGGAGTCTCTCCATCATTTCCTGTATGCAGAGAGTAATGTGGTGAAGGGGATGAGGAATGGCAGAGGTACTTAAAGTCTTCTTTACCTCAGTCTTCAAAATCTAGACCAGTTGTCCTCAGTATAAGCTGCTCACTGAGCTGGAAGGTGGTGATGGGGAGGTGAGGGAAGCCCTCACAATCCAGGAGGAGATGGTTAGTGACCTGCTGTTACGATCCAGTTTAAACCCAGAAGAGCAAAGAAAACTAAGTCTCTGTGTATAAACCAGATGGAACTTTGAGAAGGTTCAAAATATTCCCAAAAATGAGATTAAAACTGAATGAGGTTAGATGTTGGAGCCAAAAAATTGATGTATTTTATTTAATAGTAAAAGAAGCAAAGAGAAAGAAAGAGAAAAGAAAGACATAGAGAAAGAAGTGTACTTGGGGGTGGGGGGACAGGGATAGGTGACAGAGGTTAGGTGGGAGCATATCACCCATCCGAGGGTCCCAACGATGTCTTGTTGCTCCCCTCCATCTGGTCTGCTTGGTGGTGAGGGTCCTCCATCGCTGCCATGCCACACCACACAGCCGCACGGCCACACGCCACCACACGCCGCCACACACCAAGGAGTAAAGAATCCTGCAGACTAATATACGCTTTTGGCCAGGTGGAAAGGCCCACGTGCCTTCCTTGCAGGGGCCAGCTTGACACACTATCTCTTGTAATGGAATGGCTGAGGGAGCTGGGTTTATTTAGTCACAAGAAGAGGAGGCTCAGGGGGGACCTCATCGATCTCTACAACTCCCTGAAAGGAGAGTGTAGCCAGGTGGGGGTTGGTCTCTCCTACAGTGCCTGCAGTGATAGGTTACAAGGAAATGGCCTTAAGCTGAGACAGGGGAGATTCAGATTAGATATTAGAAAACATTATTTCTCTGTTAGGGTGGTCAGGCATTGGGACAGGTTCCCCAGGGAGAGGGTGGAGGCATCATCCCTCAAGGTGTTTAAGCAGCATCTGGATCTGCTGCCGGGCAATGTGGTTTAGTGATTTAGAGGTAACAGTGACCATGGTGCTGGGTAGACAGCTGGACATGATAGACCTTAGAGGTCTCTTCCAACCTTCAGGATTCTATGATTCTATCTGGTCATTCACTAAGTGGTAGGTAAGTACACAAGGTTCAAAAAGGGTTAAATGCCTCTCCTTCTTTTCTATCATGAGGAATCCTTTCTTTTAAGTCTCATGGGATACAAACACCATTTGTGTCTCTCCCCAGCATTTGAATGCAAAAAGTCAAGTTGGTTGTACAGAAATTACTGGACTCCTTGAGACAAACAATGCTTTAATGATCACAAATTGGAGTTCAAGAGGAGGGCATAAGCCCCCATGGGGCAATTATGCAAAATATACCTACTGGAGGAATTTTGAGAGATTTTACAGTCCCCCATAGCTAATGATTAATGTATGTTCAAAAACAAGACATAATCTGTTCATATCCCTTCCTATACATTTTTTACCTTAAAGTAATTAAGGTCATTAAAATGTCAGATTCAAAAAGAAAGGATCTTTTGCTCTTGGCCCTTATTTAACATTTGACAAAGTTTGCATAGTTTAATTATATGTTGCGTAAAGGATTATAAATGAGCTTTTACGTTTTTAATTACAAGCCTTCTATTTGTACATTAAGAAAAGCTTAAAAATAACCTCTTCATCCCTATTTTATCTGTGTCATATTTCTTTCTAATAATTTTCTGTTTGAACAGAATTACCTCATTCCCTCCACCTCATAGGGAAGCACTCTAAGTTCTTCTCTGTTGTGGTTCTTCAAACATTGTCCCACTAGGAAAAAAGCCTGTAAAGTTCTTTTTCCTGAGAGGTTTCAGTTTGATAAATGTGAAATTTTCACATGAGGAAGTTACTTAGTTACTGTTTCCAGTATCAAATTCATAAGAGCATTATCAGTAACTAGTTCTATGAACAGCTTTTCTCTCTGCTTGAACTACCTTAGTCAATGCAGATATTTTGGAACAAACTTCTATTTCTGTACAATATTCGGTTTCTCTTGAACTCATCACTATTCACCCACAGGATCACCTGTATTAGAGCTACATTCCTGATCTTGGGCAAATGCCAATTTTTGCTGTAATGTTTATCATGTCATTCTGGTGATGATTTAACTAATGCTCACTCTATAATTGTTACCTGTATACAAATCTGTTTGCCTGCTGTTTTGGGGACCACTGTAGTGAAGGCCACTTCAAAAGAAGTTCTGGTTATGGTATGTACGTGTTACTTTTTTTAACTTTTTTCTCCATTTTTTATTTGTCTTCTCTTGGGGTTCACTGAAAGCAAATCTTTATTAGTTTAATTTTTCTATATTAGACTACTGTTTTCCTTCACATGTGAGGTGGAACTTCCGGTTCCTCATAGATTACAGAATGATCACAGCAGGAATGCAGGTAGGCATCACTTAAAGCAACTTGTACTTCAGGAAAACTACCACTGATTTTAGTGTAAGTTCTACAGCTACAAGGGCATCAGGTTCCCTAAGTATATATGGACAGCTTCTCAATACCATTTTTCTACAGAATGACATTAAAATAAAGATTAAGGTAAGCAAAAATCAATTAATAAATGGATTCTTGGAATAAGTCTTCATCAGACAACAAATTAGTTTCTTCTGTTCTCAACTGGTATTTATTTCAGCCAGAGAGAATTCAGTGTACTGCTTTTGCAAAGCATTTTAAGCACATATGTAATACTTTTAAAACATATAGTTCTGCTTGTATGGGTATGTCCCATGATATATATATGTAAGCCAACTCACCCAAAAATATTCAAAATTCAGAGAGAAGCAATAAGCTCTGATGATTTTCATAACAAGATGGTTTTGCACTGAAGCTTTTTCCATTGTCTTCAGTGAGGACAAGCTTTTTTTTAAACATTTTATTTTCATGTTTATCATTGTTAGTTGACATTAACTGATTGCTCATTTCTTAAATGGCTAAGAATAATAATAGAAGTACAGAGCCACAATTTCTCTCTCTAATTTTCTCTTGGTGAAAAATATTTTAATTTCTGTAAATAAATAAAGATTTATTACTCCACAGGAAGAACTACTCACAAGCAGGATCACCTTACCATAGACCAGCTTTCTCAGAGCCTTATCCAGCCTCGCCTTCAGCACTTCTGGAGATGGGCCATTCATAACTTCTCCATGCAACCTGTTCCGGTACCTCACTATTCTTATAGTAATGAATTTCTTCCTAATACCTAATTTAAATCTATCCTGTTAGCTTAAAGCCATTCCCCCTTATCCTATCACTCCTTGCCCTTCTAAAAAGTCCCTTTCCATCCCTCTTTTTGGTCCTGGAAGGTGCTACAAGGTCCCCCTAGAGCCTTCTCCAGGCCAAAAAACCTCAACTCTCTCCGCTTGTCTTCACAGGAGAAACGTTCCAGCCCCCCTGATCAACTCACTGGCTCTTCTCTGGGCTTGTTCCAGCAGGTTCACATGTCACGTCATTGCAATCAGCATTTCTGTATCAGGATGGAGTTTTCCCAAAAATTCAGATTAAACCAAAATAGCCAAAAGGAATTTTCTTCCTGGCAGATCAGTTGTAGTAATTTAACATCTTTCTCTAGATTTGTTATGGTAATGGCCTGATTTAAAGGTACAGGATGTGCCCTTGTCTCCACACTTGTGATTTTAGACTGGCAAACCATGATTTGTGTAAGAGACCAGAAGTTTTGGATATCTACAAGCTAGATCTTCTTTTGTCCACAATGGGATCCTTAATTTGAGTAAGTGTCTAATACCTCCTAAGTGTGGGTATGTGGTCATGCCTCTTTATCTGTTCACTGGATACTAACTGTAGTAGGATATGTATTTTTCAAAAAAAATCAAGCTGCAGCCCATAGCTGGACAAAATGCACATAAAATATAAAATAAAAAAGATAAGATATAAATAAAATAGCGCCAGTTTTAAATGTTATTTTATTTAATTTGTTAATGGTACAAAAAATATTCTCTTTCCACACTCCAACAGATTTTCTTGTGCATACCCTGGGGTGCACACACCACTCTAAAGACCATGGTCCTAAAGTTCTATCATTACTATTTCTTTTTCTAAGCAAAGTCTACCCCTGTGTAATTTACAAGTCACTACCAATGACAATATTTTTCTGAGTTATACTTTTAATGTCAGGGAGCATTCAGCAGTTTAAAGTGCACAACAATAATGAAGCAAAGCCTGCCAGCTCTGCCATCAAGGTTTCTATAGCTAAGAGTCCTACTTGTTGCCCAGGAAAACAATTCAGAGCTTTGTTTTTCTGCAAAGACATCGTATGTCATCATGTCAAACAATTGCCAACACACAATTCATTATGAAAATGTAGATTGCACTGTAGATGCCACATATGACAAAAACTATCTGTAAAAGTCAGAAAAAGAAACCAGAAAATGACTGGAAATAATCTCATAGAGAAGAATATGAAGCTTGTGAATAAAATCCTGGTTCCACGGAAATTCAAAGTTCTCATACACTTCCACTAGGTTTAAATTCTACATCAAATACAGATTGTTGTCATGGGTTAGCAC
>VYZQ01046546.1:57776-69502 GCA_013400655.1 Mystacornis crossleyi | reverse complement strand
TCTAATCACCCAATGCCATACATTTATTGTGTAATTCTAAATTCAGTACATCATTAACTGTCTGAATACTGTACCATCACCCAGAGCCTGCAATTTCTGGGGAACCCCATTTCATAGTAAGAACCGGGAGAGCCTTTCCTGGGCAAGGCTTCCAAGTTTACTTCGAAAGGGGGGCCATGCTTTTATGCAGAAACACCTGGGTCTGATGGTATAATTCCTGGTCCACTCAGGGCCAGGGCTTGGCCAGAGCCAAGACCTTGACTGGAAGGGTTTCCCTAACATATCATCAACATCAAATAATTATCTTACAAACAACATAATCACACAGCTAGGGTTACCATCCCCATCAAATCTTGATTGCGCCATTGGCACCGGGACTGGAGGGAGCAGCAGGGCAAGGAGACATCCCTCCAATTCCCTCGAGTGGGATGCAACTCGAGCTCATTGATTAAAAGGGTATTTTGAAAGGACTTCATTGGGTTGTGAAGCGCTGGAGGGGCTCCCTGGGCTTTCCCATGCAGCACAGGTGTCGTGGTCTCCTCGCCGAGCCCGGATGCCCTCGCTGCTGCTTCCTGCAGCTGGGTGAAAAACAGTGAGAACGAAGCAGTGTGGGATGGGTGGGCCCACGCAGTGGGGCTGCCCCGTGCCTGTGCCCGGGCATTGGTTTGGTGCATATATAACCGGACAGGCAGTAACGACTGCCAAGTCGCCCTTGTCCATTGCAGCTTCCCTAGACTCCCGCCAGCGCTGGGTTACAATGTCATTGTTCTGGGCAGGAAGTGAGTCTGATGCTTGCTCACGATCAGGGAGTTCCGTGCCGAGGGGGCCAACCACGTAGGAATTTTTATCAGGGTAAGGCAATTCTGCAAGGGATGGGTTTATCTTGGGATTGCCTGATGCACTGGATACAGGTTCTGGTGATGCTGAGTCCTCAGGGGAATCAGCTTCTGAAGCCGTGTAATGGCTGACGTCCGTGTGACTTCCCTTAAAGGCCACCATGATTGTTCCCCATGTAGCGAGATGCCCGCAAGCTTCAGCATCGCTGTCCCTGGTGTTATCAAAAAGTTTCTGCCCTGCAGCTTGCCAGGTTTCTGATTGAAGGGGCCCTCTGAAGGGAAAATCTTTATTGTGATTGGACACCCAGTCCAGCAGGGTGCTTCATTTTGCATCGGCAATATCAAGTTTGCTGATGTGAGAGCCGCCGTTAACAGGTCCAAGGTCCTTCTTTGTTCCAGGGATATTCCCCCTCCCATATTGCTTCCACTGGTTACTCACCTGATAGGTGAGGTGCGCGCACTTGAATTCCTTGAGTTCCTTCCCTGAACTCTTCCCGGTTGACCAATTCCTAACACAGTGGAAGTTGCTACCAGAGCGGTGCACACCCTTCACCACTTTTACTGGTCCCTGTTTGGGCGCCATTTGTAGCAATGGGGAACAAAGGACGACAGACCCCCTTGTATGTCCAAAGAAGATCTGTTCATTGCCAAAAATCGCCCCTCTTTATACCCGTGATCTCAACCGAACACACCTGAAACCAAGCTGAAACCTAACAGAACTCAACAGCAGAAGGGCACCCATTGGCTGGCACAGCTGCTGTGCTGCTGCCCACGTGTCCTATGATCCAATCAGCTTCCCGTTCATGTGCTGTCCACGCGTTCCTCCAGCCAATCACAATCTCACTTCCAGCTGTCACTCAACTGCCTCTGAGCCCTGAGCCAACTCCCAGCCGTCCATCCTGCAGCTCTGCCTTTCCCACAGGGCCTGCTGGTGAGCACAAGCCTCAGCCATTTTAACAAATGTAACCCCATAGTCCACAAGGAAATGGTGAGCTTTATGCTGAATTGGACTTGGGAGTGCTGAAAAACAGTTGTTCACTGGCATTTTTGGAAGTGCAAAACCAGCTAGTCAGTATAGCATGTGTTTCAGAGGCTTTTCATATCCTACAAAGAAGGGAAATACCTTAATACTTTCTAAGGTTGGGGTAAAGCAAAAGAGAAATCTGACAGATACGTAATTCACCTTGGCTGTTTAAGTGCTTGTAAGAACTGAATGCAACTCTGTAGCAGAATGAGGTGAGGAATGTGGTCACTTGCACTCTTTTCATACTTTCTAAGACTGCTAATCTGGAAGGCTAGTTCTGAACAAACAGCAGGATCAGTGTGCAGAAAATTTTGTAAGCACATCCATGTAATTTAAAAAATACATTTTTTCAGCAAGAACACTTTTTTAAAAATTCATGTTCAGTACTAAAACACAGTGCTGCATTTACATCTCTTTTATGTCTTCACATGAGTAACCTGGTTTTCTGATTATAGTTTATCTTTCTTATATTTTTCATCCTTTTTTAGTGGATGTGTGCTTTATATTCAGTATACTCAGGGTGCTTTATGTTCAGCTAGACAAAAAAAAAAAAAAAATTACTTTATCTGGCGGTATCAACCAAGCAGAGAATTGTTATGCTAAAGCAAATTTCATTTACTAAAGGTTGACAAGTCACTACTCTAGAGCTGGGAAACCAGTCAGACAAGTTTATATCACAAATGAAAATAGTGAGGTATGTCTAATAAATTTGGAACTCAATGAAAAAAGATAAACTGACTTCATTGGGTCTGAAGCCCAGAGCATTGCTACAGGGAGTGTATAATGCGCTGTGATATAATTTCCAGTGGTAGCTTTATGAATAAGAGGATAGAACATATTAACACTTATGCCGATGGCTAAGACTAAATTGAATTATAACTGCATTAACTTTAGTAACAGTTTTACACTCTTCCTTTTCCTTGGAATTATTAGGAAATTATTTTCTTTGAAAAGAAAACAAAGCTCATTTTTACAAAGCAAACATATTGTTCCATCTTTGACTATAATGAGCATTCATTGGTTGATGTTGGTAATTACCTTTCTGGAAAATACAGATTTATTCTGTGAAATCTGGCTTAGGGTGTAAAACAGCTGAAATGCAAATATGAAGCTGAGCAATATTGATCTTGGTAATTTTAAAAAAATCCACACTAAAACAGACGAAGGTTTATCAGAACCTTTCTGTTTGATTTTTCTCCTCAGCTGGAGGAATTTATTGGGATTCCTCTTATGACTTCCTGACAGTTAATACAGAAAACTGTGCCTTTATGAAGTGGCACTAAGATATCACACATAGTGTGGAATAGGGGTACTTTGTACCCTGCTGCCCAGTTTGTGACCATAATGTCAGATGTGCTGCTCTGCACTATAGACCATTAGGATCTGAGAACAATCAGAATTGCATACAAGAGCAGAGCATCACAGAATCATGGAAGGTTAGGAGCAACCTTGAAAGATAATCTGGTCCAGCCTTTCAAGAAGTCACCATCTGTTCTATCCCTGCTGTCAGTTTCCATATAGGGACTAATAAAATACATTCTTGATACATCTCATGACTGAGGTTGAGTAAGCTTCTGTAGTTGAAGAATGAAGCCCTAAGTTTGGAAATATCACCTCGAATACTGAAAGAAGTCGTATGGTTGAGCTGAATTTCCATCCTGTAGTGAAAATGGAGCTTGCACTCTTAATGCTAAACTCTGAAAGGGTTCTTCCATTTGACCACTACTTTCTGAGCTGGAATCTTACCAGCACAGGCAATTATTCCTGGTAAGTTTCAGATGTCCTGGAGTACTTACATTATAATTGACCATATTTGTTAAATATAAAAGTTATTTTTTAAATTCTAGTAATGCTTAAAGTGTCATCATTTTGAGTCATTCATTTTTCCTCTTGTGGTGGTAATTTTATTCATCCATACCTAGTTTATCTATGCTTATCTATTTCTGCAAACACACTGTTTGTATACAATTTAAATACTATCTTTACTTTCTTACTTCTCTTTATTTTTTATACTGTCTACACCATTTTTGCTTTTCTCACCTGTATCCATCTTCCCTGGGTATCTTACTATTTTTTTGCCTAAATTTTCTGTGGTGTTGCTGTTGTAATTGGTTTTATTTACTTATTTTTCTTCCTTTACTCATTTGTTGCAACTTAACATTGTTTCTCTCTCTTCATTCAATTTGTCTTTTCTTCCTGGATTTTTGCAGTCATGAAATGGTCATGCCGAAAAAAGGTTCTTCGGTACATCATGGTATTGCAGTGTTTCAGATGTGTTTTTGCAGATGTAACTGTAAAATAGTGAGCAACCAAGCTCATTGAAGAGCTTCATCTCATCAAAGATTGTTAAATGGCTGTTTTCAGGCTGACCAGACTGTAATATAGAACTACTCAGATAGTAAAAAATTATGTGTAGTGGGCACTATTAGTATGGGTGTAAAAGGGAAAAAAAAAATAAAGAGACAGTGAATCGTAGAAACTCATGTGTGGTGGATTGGCTTCCACCCATGAGAGACCCCTTGATCATAGTTCCTGTTTCTTCTCCTTTGTTGTGAACTTCTGGTGAACTTTGTGATTCCTGGCAAGGGTTTTTCTGGCACACTGAGAGAATGCTGCCATCCAGGAAAGTCTTCTCTTATTGCCTGCAGCCTTAGTAAGCTCTTTTTCAATTTTTTTTCTTTTTTAATCACAGAGATGGACTTAATTTGCTTAATGAAAAGTGAAACTTGAAGCGATGGGCCTTAGTGCACTTTAGACAGCACTGTGGAAGAAATTCTCCTTCCCACAGGGCTGGTATGTGGTGGAGGTGGTGGTGATGCCTTAGGTTTTAACTTTCATATATTTTCAAATCTGGTATTGCCTAGTGTGTAACTCTGAAGTTTCTTGTAGCCTGTTAGCTGCTGTTCTCTTATGCTAGTTAGACATAACAAAGCTTCTCCAAGTTTGCTCTTCAAGGACACCTAGACTGTCCTAAGCCCCAAATGTGTAAACCAAAATCTTAGAAGGGGGGTAAGCTTGGAGAAATTACACCATTAACTGAAGCTCTAATTGGAGAATTAACCCTGATATGCAAATGACCCGAACTTATAAAAGTATGAAGAACTCGTGACTCAGGGTCCATCTTGGGAATAGCCTCTGGACTCCCCAGGGTGTACCTTTGAAGGCCCTTCAAATAAATACCTACCTTTATTGCCTTATTCGTGTCTAGTCTCTGGTGGCCACCTCAGGCGTCAGTGGTGGTGGCTGTGTTAGTCTGAGTTTGCAGGTGGCATGAGCAGCTGTACCAGGAGACTAGCATGTGCTGCCACTGCCCTGCCGCCTTCCCGGCCACACCTTGGGAATGAGAGGGAAGCCATCTGGTGGGAGGTGTTTTCGGGACACCACTAGCACCAGGGCTGTTTGTGCCAGCAGTGGCTCTGCCTCCCTCCGCATCCAGCCAGCTTGAGCACAGCTGGGAAGTGTCAGGGCACATCACTGGTCCTGACTTCACTGCTGCCTGTGTGGCTTCCTTCCTCACCAGTGAGGCTGAGCGTAAGGACTTAATCCTGCAACCATTCGTATGCACCAATAATTGCTTAAGGGGCAGTGTTAGGGTATAAATCAGTGGCAGTCATGTGGTCCTTTCATACACTAAGATAATATTATCCTTAACTCACAATTAACAGTTCCTTTCTTGTGCTCTAATCTTATTCTCTGTATTTCCTGGTTATTCTATAAGTGGTCCTCTCAAAACTGCTTGTCAACCCAACTAAAGCACAGATGATAAGTTGTCTAATGTCTTTTTGTGTACTATTCGACATTCTGTTCTTGTAAATAATTTATTAACATAAAAATTGCAATGAAAGTTTGACTCTGACTTCTTTCAGATGTTCATCTTGACAATTTAGGATATTTCACAAAATATTTATCTTATATCCAAGAACAAAAATGAACCAAGAGACAGATTTGATATTGCATCAGTGGGTTCATTCCACTTTTACATGTTTTTCAGTAAAAGAGATTTGAATCCCAGCTAATAAAAGTTGAATCAGCGCAGATGAAATGTTAGGAAGCCTTAAGTTGTGAAGGCAGCATGAAAGAGCTGGAGTGCAGAGTCGGTGAGGGAGGTTACCATCGAAGCTGTCTGGAAGCTCAGTTTGTTAGAAAGACTATGCCGTGTAATCTGTTTCATGTTTGTCCCTGATACTTCACTGTCTCAGTCAGAACTCCCTACAGCCCATTTTAAAGGTATTGTGAATCTTTATCAGTTGCTTTGAACATTTTCACAGTTATTTTGGTTTCTACAAAGCAATGTGAAAAGAGTAAGTTGTGATTTATCTGAGAGATATTTTGGGATGATTTATTTCCATGTTGCAAATAGAAATTCACATTCTGCAGAGTGACAAAGAGGCAAATTTTCCTCCCAATCACCTTTACATTACTCTGTCTTTACATATAATACACATCAGTAACAATTGTTGTCTTTTTTTTTTTTTTTTTAATCTGACTCTTAAACTGAATTTTCAGTCTGTGGTTTGATTTCATCAAGATCAGGCTTTTGGAATTGCTGCGTTCCCTGGTTTTAGAGCTAAAAGGGAAAACCAGAAGTTGATTCTGCACGTAATTCACACGTGCTGAAATATGTGGCTTAACATTGCATTCATTAAGCTGAATCAAAGTTGTCTGTTGTGTTATATAGCAGTGTACTGGTGATGAGCACGCTGAATGGCTCTTAAGCTGCCTTGTGTCTGCAGAAGGCTGGCTGTACAGGCATTAATGTTATTCTTAAGAGAGGTTTTAAACTAGTGCAGCCTTGGTGTCAGGTTGGCCCTTATTCTCAGATACTTTGCTTTTGAAGTAGCAGTTTATCCCTTTGCTAGGAAGAGCAGCATTTGCTGCCTCTTGGAGTGCTGTGCTGTACTGGTGGCAATGACACACGACAGCAGCCAACAGAGGTTAAAATAGATTCTCCTCCCCATATTAGCCAGTGAGTGAATGCGTAAGTTAAGGTAACACCTCATAGCTTTACCCCGGAAAATCCTCTGGAATACCAACACTGAGTGGAATTACAACCTTGCCTGGATGTCGCATAAGATCATGGATGATCTGATTGACATTGATAAGCTCAGCAGCAAGTTGTTGAAGCAGTACACCAAGCTCTGCTGCCTTAGAATACCACTGCTGTTTTACTTGCTGTACTGGGCATCTGCAGAGTGGTAATTTGACCCAGGCAGTTTTCATTGCTCTGCCTTTCGAGATCTCCTTAGTGTGTTCTCTTAAGACTCCCTCTCCCAAGCTTTTACTCTGCTCACACAGTGCAAAAACAGGTTGGATTTCTGAATGCACTGCTCAGCCAGAGAAAATGTGCCCAAGACCTGTTCAAGAGGTGTTCTGCTTGTCCTTTGTGACAGAGTGTTTTGTGATGTGTCAGTTTGTCTAGCATAGAAGATAAGGTAAAGCACCTTTGAAAAATAGAGACTTTTAAAAAATGGAAACTGTGTTGGCTTTGACAACGACCAAGCAGAATGTAAGCAGAATGTTTGCAGCTTCTGGAAACTCAGATAACTTCAGGAATGAAATGAAATGTTGAAATTATTTTTCCTGCGTGTATGTTTTAGCATATCAAGAGGTTTCTTTCTCAATGTAAAACCTGTACCTGGGCACACTCTTACGCGTTTTGTATTTCTGGTTTTCCTCCTTTTATATTTATACCTATATCTTGGCAACCATGCTCCATTTGTAAACAAAATGTGTTTTATTATTTGCAGAAGTCTTACCCAGCTTAACCATCTGTAGTTCTCCTGTGCATGCCTTGTCACAGGATGCCACTCCTGTCCCTGCAGAGAAACCACATTCTGAGTCTTGTATTTCAGATAAACCTCATTCTTCTATGAGCAGTCTCTCCCTGGTTGCTCACTGAAGGTGATCGCCACACCTGTCCACTCTAAGATTTTTCCTTCAACATTCAGTGGTGACATTGCAAAGAAAGAAATGCTAGGAGTAACATTGATGGAGGTACAACAGCTGCCAATACAGGAAATCCTGCCAATATTAATAAACCAAGCTCTTTATAAATGTCCACTCTTTTGACCAATTAATGCCAGCAGAAGATGTATCTTAAGGCAAAAAAACCAACCAACCAAACAAACAAAAAACCAAACAAAAACCAAAAAACAAACAAACAAACAAAAAAAAAACCCCAAAAAACCTAACCCCCCCCAAACCCAAACCAGTACACCCCCCCACTTCTCTCAAGCCCTTTACATGTCATAATTTTCCTCCGTTTCTATGCCAGATGGCTTAATTTGACTGTCTTCAGATCCCAGAATTTTCCTTCTGGGAGAATTAGTTTATTAGTCCAGTTTACAGGTAGGATTGTTGACGTTCCTCATTCTGTTTGTATTCATAGCCAAGAATAAGTTCTCAGGTTTTTTGTTCAGATATCCACATTTGCAGAGCATCACTCTGCATCGTTTGTGGTATGGATCGAACTCAGTTTGTTTCCACACCACAAGAAGCCCATGGAGCAAAACACAGTGTCTCTGGCATCTTGTGGGACCACATTCCAGTAATCAAAAGAGACAGAATCTCTGTGCACATAAATCACGTGTGTTCAACAAGAAAATTACTACTGCATTTCAGTTTCCAAGTCTTCCTAATAATATTATAGCGTACTTGTATTTTCCACAGCATTGTGAGTTTGGGGCTTTTTAAGGTTTGAAGCTCAGCATTATGAATAAACCTTGAAATTATATACATCCCTATTTGTTTTCAATAATGTTTCCGTAGGGAAAGGGTAGAGCATGTTCTGTTCAAGTGCTTATTGTGTTGATTTTTGATCCTTTGCTTGCACATAATCACTATTCATCTGAGAACAGCACCAGAAAGTGTACAAACATTAAAAAAAAACTTAACATTTTTTCACTGTAACACTTCAAAAAGACATAATAACACTTTATACTCATTTCAAAACCTCAAGATATTTTTTGTGTTTGTTGAAAATTTCTTCAAATATACTGCATGGTCAAACTTACTTGTGAATGTACATTTCTTCAGTTTTTGAAAGATTAAAATTTTTAGAAACCTTGTGTATATCTTCTGGGTGAGACTTAGCTCTGCTGGTGACAGCAGCATTTTTCAGCTCATATTTTTTCCTGTTTATGTAGGCATTTTTATGTTTATCCAACCATGAAATGTATATTAGTAGTGCTTCAGACACCTGGGAAGTTAGATTATGTTTTTTGACTGGTAGGAGAAAGCAAATAAAAATGAGAGTTCTTATTCACAGAAAGTTCTCTCTCAGAAAGTGCAATACCCATTCCAACTTCTTTTGTCTATGCATCAGGAATAAAGTTTGCTCAAGCAAAGTTTTGGTTAACTTTCCTGTATTACCATTTGCCAGAAATAAGGATATGTGTGATTTTATGTGTGATTTTATGTGTGATTTTCTTTCCCTTTGTGGATGGACTTTGACAGTACATCTGGGTTCATGCACCCTGTACTTCAGCTGTAGGATTTGGATAGGGCAAGAAATGGTTTATCAGCTTCACTTTTGGTTGGTGGGGGTGTTTTGAATTCTCCCCTCTCTTTATTTTTTTTTTTTTTTAATGAAAAGATAAAATTATTAAGATTGCAACTTCAAGTGTTAAAACCAGTAAATATGTGTGCTTCAGCTTGTCCTTACATGTCACCAGATGGTACAATAATATCACAACATACCTGTATTCCACTGTGTGTTGCAGCATTTAATGAATAGGATAAAGGGTAATAACAAATGAGTTGGGTTTCTCTTATATTTAAAATATGATGAGTTGCAGGATTGCTTGTGACTACTGAAATAAGGCACAGCGCTGCAGGGTTAATGGAACAGTGAAATGAAATTGTGAACCTGCACAAATACTGGTCTGAATGTCTTCTGGTGAAAAAGTAACATTTGACTCTTGAATTTTAATGTAGATTTTTCCCTTTACTTGCGTGATATTTGCATACAAAATGTGGATGTATCTGATAGACCTGTTTTATAAACACTTGTTTTCATTTGGTTTGATGTGGGACATAATGTTGACTTCTTTATAAGTGGCTGACATTTGTATGCTTCTTGCACGCTTTCTGTAGGGAATGCAGCAATTCAGATAAATACTTTTTTATCAAAGAAAATAAGTTTGACCTGATATATGCCAAAACTTCATTTTGATAATTTTGCCATCTAGAAACTAAAAGTACAACTTATGATATCTGAAGTGAGCTATGCATTCTGAACTGCTCTTTGAACACCTTATTGAACGGTGGATAGTTTTACTGGTCTGTCCTCATTTTTACTAGGATATGGACAGGTTTTCAGTGTGAGAGCAAAATGCCTTTTCTTGCTTTTTCAGGTATTTTTAGAAAATACCTGATAGTATCTGGTACTGGGAAGCAGACAATTTAGGATTAAAGAGTCATGAACTCTGTATATGCACTATGGCCTGCTGAATTTCTGGTATATAACGATGCCTACTGGAGTAAACACTGTCTTCTTTAAAGTATTGGAGTAAGCTGAAAATGCCAGACCAAAACAAAAAGACATTGGAACACCTAATGGAATCTAAGGCAATAAATACTTACTTGGGAAGAGACAAACTTGTGAACTGGAACCTGAAAGCAGATTGTTGTGAGGTGGGTGTTGTTCTCTTCTCCCATGTAGCAAGTGATAAGACAAAAGTGCCTCAAGATGCACCAGGGGAGGTTTAGATTGGATATTAGGAAAAAAATTCTTCAGTGAAAAGTTGGTCAAGTGTTGGAACAGGCTGCCCAGGGAAGCTGGTGAGTCACCATCTCTGGAGGTATTTAAAAGATGTGTTGATGTGGTGCTTAGGAACGTGATTTAGTGGTGGACTTGACAGTGTTAGGTTTATGGTTGGACTGATGACCTTTAAGGTCTTTTCCAACATAAATGATCCTAAGATTCTGTATTTCTGTGGCTTAATATACTACAGATCTGAAGCATAACCTGAGTACACTGGGAACTTTCACTGTCTGAACAGAATGAGCTAAGTCTATGTCAGATTGTCTGACTAAGACAAATAGGAGAGCTGAAACATCTCTGACTAATCCTTTATTACTGCATGAACAGTTTTTGGGTTTCTTTTTTAATTACTATTTTTTGTGGATGAATCAACTTTGTTCAGGAAGCCTTTTCCACCTTTGCCATTTTCTTCTGAATATTGGCGCTAAACAGTTCTATTTGTCAATGCTAGATTAACTTCAGATATTCTCTACTTCCCTTAGCTTCCCCATTTTCAATTTACACAGAAAACACCCTGAAAGAGAGTAAGGCCCAGGTTTAGTTGCTGGAACCTAGCACAAATAGTAAGGCAGACTGCAGCTAGAAATAGAAGTGAAAAATCTAGACAGAGCGGGTCAGTATCTGGAGAATAAAAGGGTAAGAGATACCCATCATAAGGAAGGGCTCTGTACAGGGGCTGAGCCAGAGAGAGCCAGGACAGGCCTGGCAAATCTCAGCAGGCAGTAGGACTAAACTGGGAGGTAGCATCTACTTGTGTGTTCCCAGTAATGAGGGAGGGGAACCAGGTTTTTGCAATTAACTGACAGATTTAATAGTTAATCTGCCTCAGCTCCCTCTTCTCTAAAATATTGACAGGTACCTTTAATTACCTCACACAAGTAGCAATTAGTCTCTATTTCAGTGTTGGTTCCTGAGATATTTGCTGCATGTGACTATGTTGTAGTCAGGTGAATTAAAAATGTGGATGCTCTGTTTTGCTGTGGCATAGATGAGTTTATATCTATAATTAATTCAGTGTATACTTTCTATTTGAAGCATATTTCTGTACTTAAATTCTCATAATTAAAGCTGAAAATGAGGGCATTTTGAAAGTTCATGGAAC
>VYZQ01046546.1:18421-47398 GCA_013400655.1 Mystacornis crossleyi | reverse complement strand
GTCCAGTTCTGGAGGAAATTACAGCACCTGTTGCTGCAAACCACTTCCTCCAGGAAACAGAGCCCAAAGGAAAAAAACCCGAAGCGCAGGAAGGGGTGTCAACCCATGACACTTAGTCTTTATTAAATATTGCCATTACTGAGGCAATAGCTTGCTTTCCCATCAGCGTTTGAAATACAGCCTTGAACTTTTTTGCTTCTGTTCTATGCCGTACTTAACTCTCCAAAGGAGAAGATGCTTTAGGTACACAGTGTGTTGTTTTGTTCTGCATTGTAATCCAAGATTAGATTCAATAACAGGCTGTAAGTGCCTTTCGTATTTCTGATTTATTTTCTTTTCTCTGACCGAATTTTACTTTTTGTTTTTTGGGGTTGTTTGGCTCTTTCTTTTTTCTTCTGGCATATTCTAGGTCTTTGGTGCTAGCTTGTGATAGCCTCATAGCTTCGGGTTTGAAGTTTCCTGCCCCTGAAGGGTGACTGAAGCCTGAGAGAACTTCTTTAGTTTGCCATCTGCTGGAGAAAACTGGTTTTATTCCCTAGAATTCAATTCTACATTTTTAACAGAGAACCCATATTAAGGGATCAGTCTTTGAACTGATCTCAAGTGACCCATTCAAGTAGAGGAGTTTATTCCATGTTTGTTAAGTGTAGAGGAAACCTCTAGTGAACCATTGGTTGGTGGTTGTAACTCAAATTAAAATGGTAGATCAGAAGGTCTTGCTTATTGTTACTAGGTCTGACTTGTTGGCACTTTGGTTGGTTCCAGCTAGTCTTGTTCATCTTTGAAATTGTAGAGTCCTTAGAGGAAATGGGTGGTAGAATAAAGGTACATGTTAAAAGAAAAGATGTATTTTAAACACTGCTTTAATCTGGGAGTTCAACTACTAAAATCCAATTAAAAATAATAGTGTTACTGACAGATGAAGTACAAGGTAACATTAAAGTTTTTCACATGCCTGTTGCTCTCTTTAGAATCACTCTGAGTAGCAATTTGCAATCATTTGGTGAATCATTATCGTTACCTATTCACAATACTTGCAAGGTTCTCAGTCATAACCATGGTGGATCTCATGAGACCATGATGAAGCTTTTAGAGTTAAAATGATCGATCTACACAATTTGTTAACCTTCTGTTTCAGATTTAAATCTGCTCAGTATTCACGGGGCTTGCTCAGAGCTGTAACAGAGACATCAGTATATGTTCTCTCCTACACTAATATTAAATAAATATTTGCAAAGTCACTCCTACATTGGTAAACTTCTTGTATGAGCTCCCTTCTGGTCTTCTGGCAGTGTTACAGCAACTATTCATCACTCTTTTTAGGATTTCCATTTTTATTCTACTGCCGTGTATTAACATTGTGTAATGATATCCAGCATTTTTAGGTGTTGACAGTGTTTCTAAATTTATATGTTCCTGTTTTCTTTGCGATATCTGGACTTGTAGAAACACCACATCATGTGCAGTGACTGCCTAACAAGTAGTCAGGGTGAATATTTAATTTATAGAGTTAGCCATTAAATTTGCATAATTTAATAATTTAAGTATTTGGTTTATTCCTAACAAACTATGCATTCATAAATTATTTTTCATAGATGGTATTTATAATCCTGTAATAATTAAATATTTGTATTAAATAATGCCTCTATTTAGGGTTATTATTAATTTTATTTATTCAGTAGCTTTAGTGCTTATGGTGTATATGGTGTCTAGACTGACTTTATATCACAGCCAGCTATGCTTTGATGACCCAATTTGATTAAATATTTTCAGGTAGAAATGGTTTCACTGAAAATGTAATTTTCAAAAGTTTAAAAATTGAAATATTATTTGAAAATTTCAGCAAAACTGTTTTTGCAATCCCCAGAATCTGTGAGAACATTATATTCTGTAAGAGAAAAAAATCACTAAATGTTTTCAGTATAATTTGATATGATAATGTATGTAAGGTACGTAGTCTATAAATCTGTAGATTTTTTTAATAGAAATTACATGATCTGTAAATGCAAACAGCTTCAAAATTATTTTTCTGGGGTTTTTGCTGCTTTGTTTTTTAAATATTTTGTTTGTTTTTAATACTAGCTATTTATCAATTCTTTTAGCCCTTGATCTAACCTCACTGCTGTGTCTATTTGCAAGGTGTGCAGAATTGAGTGATATCAACAGGAATGACACGTGTACATTGTTAAATTTTTTGGAGACAAGTTTTATGTATCTTTTAGGCATTTTGTAAAGTGCCATTAGCATGGCAGTAATGCATGGCATGTACTCATATCTGCTACTGCAATGTAAATAAATAAAAGTGGATAAGAATTATGGGTTTGTTTTCACTCTGGTTCTTTTTTTCTTAATTATTAGTCACATGGATAAATCCCCTGCTAATCAGTTCTCTGAAAGTTTGGAGGTGTGTTTTTTGCAAGTAATCTCAGAAAAAATATCAGAATTTAGGAAAAAGAAAAAAAGATTTTTTTTCTTGAAAGATAAGTGAAGCAAATCATGGGTTAGGGTATAAAAAGAAAGAACGGGCTTCAGACCCCCATTTTTTTTAGGGTACATCAGGATTTCAGAAATTGCAGGAGTTTAAAACCTTCATGGAAGAAATTATCTAACTAGTGTAACAGACCTCTGATACCAAAATTTGAGTTTCTGTTGAAGCTTCATGAAACAGCAACACAAAAACTATCATACAATAGGTACATTGCTGGCTAGGTTTTATCAGCACATCAGCAATAAATTACAGTCATCCATGGAGGTCAAAAGCACATGGGTACTTTGTAGTTTGCTGTAGAATGTTTCCTGAGGATGAGTTGGTTTTGTGAGTAATGATCCTGCTAATGGGATGGAACAGCATTATTGCAGAATGAATACTTTTAGGTATTAATCATTAGCCTCTTACACATATAGTGCTACAATATATTGTAGTAAAAACAGTCTTCATTTGCAATGACACACTGGATTGAAATGTTACCATGTTCTTTTGGTTGAACTGAATTTTTAAATGCCTCTTTTTAACCTCAGAAATAACCTTTTTTTGTACAAAACACATAAACAAGATCTCATTGTGAGCAGATTTAAATCCTGTTGTGTTCTGTAGCATTTCAGAGGAAATTTGTGCTCCTTCCAACCCAGTAATAGACTGGGTAGTAGTCTTTTCAATAGTAGATTTCAAGAGTACAAAGTAATATATAACTGTAAAGGTCATGTAGTTTAAAATAAGCAAGAGAGATCTTACTATTCTTATGCAGATTAATTGATCTGAAAACAAGGTACAAAGCTACTAAGAAAAAACAGCCGTGGAAGTACTGAAAACAACTACAATTGAAAAGAATACTGAAGAAAACCCATGTTATTTAATTACTGTAATATCAAATTTATATTAAGAAATAATTGCAAATATTGATGGAGATTCAATGAATTAAACCTACAACAGGTAATATGTCTTTCCAGACATAAATGCTCTATGTAATTTGCAAATTCGTGAGTTAGGAGTGCACATAGCACAGCATTTTATAAACTGGTAACAAGAAGTTCTGTATGGAAATACACTGCCTGTATTGTATGAATTAGATCTGCTGTGTGAATTGTTTTCATTAAGTCTTAGTGGAGGATCTGGGCAAAGAGCTTTAAGAACAACATAACAAGGTAGAGAGGGGGCTGTGGTGAAGAAAAAGATCATCCAAAGTCACCTGCCTGAAGCTAGCTTTTAACCAACTCTCACGTTTTCTCATCGATCATGCAGGAAGTCTTTACACATACCCTTTTAGTACTGTGGACTTGTTTGAAGGAAAAAAAGCCATGTCTTTGTTATGGAAAAAATTATTTGTTCAAGATAGGTTCTGGAACTGAGTAAAACCAAATATTGATGCACACTTCTCAGAGAGAAACAATATTAAAGAACAAAAAGCACACATCTTGTAAACCACAATAAAAACTTTTAGAGATTTTTTTCATAAATACAGAAAGGATTATTCAAATATAATTGCTAACAAGGGATTAGTTAGTGGAGTGTGTACGGCCAATGTAGATGTACACTGCAGAAAACCACCCTGATAGACAGATGTTGATGTACTATTCAGTTAATGTTGTTAAGAGTAAGTGATAATTAGAACGTTTGGAAGGGGGGCTTCGCCACCAGAATTTGTCTGTCAAATGTGAGGTGCTGGGTCCTGCACTTGGGTCACAACAACCCCATGCAGCACTATAGGATTGGGGCAGAGAGGCTGGAAAGCTTCCCAGCAGAGAAGGACCTGGGGGAGCTGGGCAACAGCATCTGAACATGAGCCGGTGTGTTCCCAGAAGGCCAAGAAGGCCAATGGCATCCTGGCCTGTATCAGCACTAGTTTGGCCAGGAGGACCAGAGCAGGGGTTGTCCCCCTGTATTCAGCATTGGTGAGGTTACACCTTGAATCCTGTGTTCAGTTCTGGGCCCTCACTACAGGAAGGATGTTGAGGGGCTGGAGTGAGTCCAGAGAAGGGCAGTGGAGCTGGTGAAGGGCCTGGTGCACAAATCTGATGAACAGCAGCTGAGGAAGCTGGGGTTGTTTAGCCTGGAGGAAAGGAGGCTCAGAGGTGACCTTATCTCTACAACTGCCTGCAAGGAGGGTGTAGCCAGGTGGGGATCAGTATTCTGAGTAACAAGTGATAGGACGAAATGAAATGGCTTCAAGTTGCACCAGGGGAGTTTAGATATTAGGAAAATTTTCTTCACCTAAAGGTTTGTCAAGCACTGGAACAGGCTGCCCAGGGAAGTGGAATCACCATCCTTGGATGTATTCAGAAGGCATGTGGAGGTGACATTTGGAGATCTGGCTTAGTGGTGAACACAATACTGTTAGGTTTATGGTTGGACTCCATGATCTTCAAGGTCTTTTCCAGCCTTAATGATTCTATGATTCTAACTGTTGCTGGGCCTCTCAGAGCTAAGTGTTGATTCTGTCATGGGAGATGTAATAAATAGGACAGTCATACTTTGCAGGAACTCCTGCAAACACCTCTTATTTCAGGTAGGAAAATACTGTCTCTACTGTGCTATGATTTCTTTTACTGCGTGATGAGTTTTATTGACATGTAATAGGAAAAAGCTTCAATAGAAGTATACTAGAATATATCAAAGAATAATTTAGAAGTGCTATTGAGCAGGAAAAAAGAGTGAAGAATTTGATGAAGGTTTGTTCTTCTTTATCCATTACTGAGATACTGTCCTAAAAAAAAACCAAAACAAATCTATTTGAAGTGTTTTTAATTTGCATTGAACATACAATTATATAAAATTAGCTACTATACATCTACCAAGGTATTGCAGCAATATTTACTAAAAATGTGTAGTTCTTCCTGTCTGTCAATTTAACTGATCATCTGCTATCAAATAAAAAATCACTTTTAAGACATGTGTTCAACACAATACCCATCCAAATTTGAGAAGCTACATCAGATACACTTGCACATTTTGGAAGGGTTTATGTTTTCTACTAGCAAAGTTTGATAATATTTAATAAATTTGTCTTTTAAAATGTTAATGACATTTCTGGGTGGTCCATTTTATATTCAACACTGTTTGATCTTTTAAAATAGTTTTGAGTTTCCTGTGTATTTTCCCTTGTGGTAATTAACAGCTAATTCATTTTCTCAGCTGTGAATTTCTCTCATGATTTGTTTTCAACCAGGTCTGCCTTGCGTATCTCACCAAATACATGCATTAAAAAAGTAGTCTGAGTTGCAAGTATAAACTGCACATAAAAGCCTTTTCAATTACTTTGCAAACAGATTCAGTTTCTGTAAATATGTTTAGCAAGCTGTACTGAAGTATGTTGAGAAGTGCCTATTCTGAGTTGTTCTAACTGGAATACTGTTTGCAGCTGAAAATTTGAGGTTTATGTCTTGTTTATGTGTGGGGGGAAAAAAGGGCTTGCTTTTCACTTTTCACTCTTACAAAGTCATGATTGTTTCTGTATCAGGCAAGAAGGATTGGTTTGGGATTTTTTTTCTAAAAATTGACAGATTGCAGCAAGCCATTACTTTGTCAGATCCCCTGATGCGTTTATGAACGTTATCAGTGCCACAGGCTTGAGGTATAGTTGCAAAACATTAAAGTCACATAAACACAGTTCAGCTTCCATAATCAAATGTAATTCTTAAAATAGTTGTTTGGTTTTTAAAATTCTTCTTTTTTTTTTTTAATTTAGCTAATGACATTTTATTTAGAATTACAGAGATACGTCACTATATTTGCACTTCAAAAAAGTAGTTTGTACAGAGATGATTATGTGTGAGTTTTAAACTGGTATGCCTCACAAAAGGTTGTTTTTGTGGGTACTTTGTAATATCATAGGACATTCCTGAGAATAATTGCTTCTTTCTGCTTCTTTTCTTTTTTGAAAATTATACAAACTTTGTAATAACTTCTACCCTGGATCACAGTGTTGAAAGGTTTAATATAAAGTGCCCCTGCTAGGTACTACAGTGGAGATGCTATTTAATGGCTGTTATGCTGTGAATAATTTCAGATTCTGTGATGTCTGTCTGTGAAATAACAGGGCAGGAGCTGGATGAGGATCTACTTGTGGTTCCTCAACTTTGCCTGGAGTCCTCATATTGTCCTTGATGAGCACTGACAGATGGGGATGGCTGGCTCTGAACTCCATCATATCCCTTAGGCTACATCTCCTCCTTCTTTTTTTCTGTGTTGCTGATCCTTCACTCTCCTCTTGTGCATACTGGAAGCTATTCACTATTCAAGGTCTGAGAGGAGATACTGAAACTTCCGTTGCTGGTCCTGAGCTTGGTAGGGCTTCTCCTTGGAGGTCTGTCCCCAGCACAAATGAAACAGAGCATGCAGGGGACAGCTGCTACAACTGATCAAAGCAATGTGCTGAAACATGCTGGTGCCAAGTAAGGGAGGCATGATGAGTTGTTCAGGAAACTCGGACACAGTGGGAAGTCCCTTAGAGAAAATGTGGTTTTTACTTTGGCGCCAAATTTAGAGTGTTTCTAAGTATATATGTGTATACCTTATATGCATTGCTATTTCGTATAGTCTCACTAATTTGTGGCTTCTAACTGCTCAAAGGAGTGGAAAACAGACTTTTGTGGAATGTAGGTAGAATTAAAAAGGGCTAAGGAGTATGACAGCTTTCTTGGAGTAATTTTTAAAAGTATTTTAGCTGTATGAAAGAATGAAAAAAGTCTAGGTGAGAAGACAGCTCTGAAGATCAAATGGTCCAACTTTCTGTTGAAAGCAGGGCTTAAGATTAGTCTATCAACAGCCCTGTCAATCTGAGTCTCGAATATTTCCAGTGAGGCAGATTGCTCCACTTGTCTGGCAACCTGTTTCCAGTGTTCAGTTGTTGAGGAATAGATTCTGTGCTGGTATCTCTGTGAGCAGCCGTGGTGGAAGCTGCAGGTTGAGCTCTAGGCGTTGAGATCCCCAGGCGAGAGGCCACGAAGTGCCGATCCTTTGCAGAACAAAGGGCACAGGGACCTCTGACCCAGCCGGGAGTTCGGGTATAGCAGGAGCTGATGGCTCCAGACTTTGGTGCGCTTAGACTGTGAGATTATAAAAGCTTGGGGTTTCCTTTGTTCAGGGTCCCTGCTCAGAGGGAACCAGCTCAAGCTGTTAGTTTGTTACTGCACCATGATTAAATTATTTTAAGCATCCAGTCAACTGAAACTCTGCTATGGAAAACCTTGTCCAACTGTGGGGTGTGTAGGGAGCCAAGCGGGGGCACCTGTCGGGTCACTGAGCTGCCTGGTGTGAAGGGGCCTTGATCCCAGCTCGGCTGGTCTGTGTGCGACTGCCAGAGTGTCTCCTGGATGGTTGGACAGGAAGGTTTCCTTAAAACAGTGATCCTCCCAGTGTGGGGTTTATTTTATTATTATTATTATATGAGGTTGGTATTTCCACTGTTTTTGTTTCTGCCTGTTGTTTCTGGTTGTGTCATTGTTGATTCTTATATAGAGTGTACCTCCATCTGCTCTATCAACTGCCTTTTAAGCACTGGAAGCTGTCTTTTCTTTAGGCTGAATAAGCCAAACTACTTTAACCATGTTTATTATGTCACGTTCTTCAATGCTTTACTCATCTTGAAGACCTTCCACCTTTGCGGGGAACACTTAGTGACCTCTATCTTTTTCATTGTTGCTGTTGAACTGTGATTACCAAAGTAATGCCAGTGGAACACATTGAAAATGTAGACTACTAAACACTGAAGAAAAGCTGGGGAAAACTATCCTATCAAACAGGATAGAATGAGGGGAAAGGAGAATTAACTTACAATGTGGTATTAACAATACTTGAAAATATGTACTTCTCTGTCGTGTCTTTGTGTTTTGAATGCAGTGCCTGCCCCCCCGTTCCCTCTCAGCTGATGTGTAAATTATTGTGGTTTTTTTCTATGCTTTTTAAGGAATCTTGTTATGAGGGGGTTTTCCAGCATGTCATGAAATCTGTGTTAGCAAATCATTCCTACAGAGGGCAGTGATCTTTCTGTTCTTAAAACTGTGTGATAGTCATGGTGTTTTATTAAACTAGCAATCATGTAATTCAAACAAGCATGGCCCCATTTCACCAGAACCTGTTATTCATAATACAGATACTGCCTGAGCAAGCTTGAAGGACAGTGCATTGGAAGTCTAGCCCTTTCTGTTGTTCTTGGAGAACTTTGCCCTTGGTGTTCTTGATAACATGTGAATTCATGCTCCTTCAGAGAAACTAAATGCAATGTCTTTTGACCAGGACAGAAAGCCATATTTATAAACAAGTTTGCCCAATATGATGTGGAAGAAGGTGCTTCCAGCTCATAGTCTTTAGTAATGTGTTACTTGTCAGAAGGAAAGAAATACAACAAAATAGTCAAAATATTTTTATTAGCAACCTGCTAATAAAAGTAATTGTGGTGGCTCGTATCCTATAGAAATCAAAGTCTTTGTATGCTGTCATCTCATTTCTGTTTTTCTTGAAATGCTCTCAATGTCTTTGTCAGCTTCACTGCCCATTTATTATCTGTGGGTAATTCTTAAGAAAAAACCCAACACTTTGTCTGTCAAACACTGTCTTTGGTCTGTGTAATACTCATTGTTCATGGGACATGACAGATAGTAGGTGAAAAACAAAATAAAAAGGACAATCTCCTTATACAAGCAGGGAAACCAACAGAAGAGAAGAACTGAAATAATAAATGAACAGTCAGAGTTCAAATTTTTCAGTCTATATTAGTGTAGTATTGTGTTCTAAGTGAAAACCACTATAGAAATAACACAGTAGCTCTTTTTCATTCCCCCTCTTCTGCAATATCTAGTGAGTACTTGGTTTCTTAATTGGTTGGGTTTTTTTTGTTTATAATGATAGGGGAAAAGCCAGGGATACATCTGCAGTATGAGATTTTAGGTCCAGGTGACCAACCTTTCTGGAACAAAAGGCCTGTGTTCTTTTGGGACTTTGCAAATCTTGGCTTCCAGAAACACACATTTTACAGTAAGCTAATTCAGCAGTATTTTCTTATTCAATTTTTATATGAGTAAGAAAAATGCAGGGAGTATTTTCAGAGCTACCTCTGAATCCATCATAATATAGCAGAACGTTCAATCATTAATTATCTTCCCTATTCAAAAACCATGTTTGTTTGCTTGTTTGTTTAGATAAGTGTGCATGCCATCAGAACACAATACTGTGTGGGGGGAAAAAAAAAAAAAACAAACCCTCAAACAGATCCATGTCCCCTTAATATAACTGAAAATTCCCCAAATGCTAAGAGATATGCTGAACAGTATCTTAGTTCTTGGAAAGGATCAGACATTAAAGTAGAGGGTAGGAATAATCCCTGGTCCTTCAGGCTAGAGGAGAAGCAGTTGGCAAGTTATTTTTGCTATGCCTCCTAGTCCAAAAAGATATTTTCCTGGAAAATTACATGTAAACTTAGATGTACACCTAAACCCACCAGGATTTCATTGTTCCCATGTCTTAAATTGCTATACCTAGAAGTGGTACCCATCTCACACACTGGGATATGACCCTGTGTGTTATCTAGCTGTGCACTGGGACAAGTTCCAGGTATGTGCTGTGTTTTTCTCATGAGTTATGATTCCCTTTGAAGACTTCTAGGCATAAAGAGGGAAGGAGCTAAAAGGTGCAATGCAGGTACCAGGGTTACTTAGTGCTCTGTAGAGTGCTTCTACACCATAGTTTACATGTACATAGTATTTGTAATACATCTTTTACGGTATAATAAGATTGTTGTGGAACACACAGGAAATGTGTGGGATATCAGAGAACTAGGGACATTTGAAATTCACTTGTGCTCTTGGCAAGATCAAAACAGTAGTGAAGTATATGGATTCAGAAAGGAAAGGTGTTTATTATGGATCAGAAAGAAATAATCTGACAACATTTAGAATTAGAAGCAGTCCCACTGTGAAAAAACTAGTGTGTTTAAGATGAACTTCTGGAACATTTTCATCCCCTACTGTTGTCAGGCAAGTCAGTGGAGCTAAGATGAATGAGGTATTTAGTAAGCATTGTGCTCTTGTTGGTCCCATTGTTCTGAACGCACATGCAGATAAATTCTGTGCAGTCTGAATGGGATGCAGCAATACCTTTTATCTGTACCTTTTGATCGGCATTTGGGTCTGTGCTTTCTTTTGATTTTCACTTTCACTGAAGGCTGGATCCCACATCACAGTATCCTATGCCTCTCAAACAAGGACTGACACTTTGGTTGCCCAGAGGTAGAGAGGTACCCTTGCCAAAAGCTCCATCTTTGAAGGAGATGGATAGTTGAAAATAAAGTTATTTCTGTTCTGTTAAATCAGTTTAATATTTTTTTCCTCTGTGGCATCTATTATTTATTATTACCACAAGTGTTAGAAACCAGCAATCTTTGAGGAATCATTCTGCAGGAAGTTATAGCAGGACCCTGCTTGTTGTGTAGCAAGGAAAAGTGCCTGAAACTGACTGGAATATTTAGGTTTCCATACTATTAATACTGAGTATGATGATTTTAATCTCTTTCTAGTTAATTGCTAATTCTTGAGAACTGAAAATAATGGCAGTCAAAATAGGTACAGCTGTCTTATCTGGAACTGTCTCTAGTTACTTTTGAACTCTGTTTCTGTAGCTAAGTCTGTATGATCCATATGGATTTCAGTGATGGATGTGGATTTCTGGTTTAGACACAAGGAAGGCCGTTACTGCATTGCTTTCATACTCAGTGATGATAACTTCACCCCATGTTGCTTTTCCAATTATTTTTCTGTGATACTTGGGTTGCACAGTCAGTCTATTTTATGAAGTTTGGGAAATCAATCCGTAACATTTTCAGAATTTATCTGTTTTGCTTTTTGACAGTCCACAGTAATCTTCTGGATAGCTATGATTACTGTCTGTGCTGTGTAGTAGGGTCTTGCTGAGTATAATTCACAGGGGCTCTTTTTTTCCTTTTTACCTGAGTTTTGTAAGTATATAGGAGAAAAGAAAGGGGAATGGAGGTCAATTATATGTATTAAAAACCAAACCGAACCAAAATCCCGAACCAGAGATTGCTTTATAATGTCAGTGTATTTTAAAATGGTCTACAGGTGGTATCTTGAATAAAGATATACAATTTTGAGAGACCTGCTATCTCACTGTGCTTGGAACAGATACATTCACCTTTTACTGTGCATTTAGGGAAAAAAATAGTACTACTTTTCCAGAAACAGTCTTTCTAAATCAAATCAAACTTTCTGGAAGTAATACGTAATAATTCACTCTTACACAGACACAATCAGGCATTGAAATGCGTGCACTGGGTAAAATACTTCAAAGTCACAGTCTCTCACTCAAAACCATTGACTAAACTAATAAAGCTACTCATCTCTCTGTTTCTTAGACTGTTCTCTTTACCTGATCTCAAGCAAACCAAGAGTGATTCACTTCATATTTGTTTTATGAATACAAAGATAACTGATATTTATGTGCTTCCATATGTTTGAATTGGGAAGTATTGCAATTTTTTTAAAGGTATCTATTTTGTCTATATTCAAAAGAGATGCAGAGTAATTTTGTAGACAGTATCTTCATTCTGTTGAATTGACACTTTCTCAATTACAGCTTTGTGAAAAAACAAAACCAAAACCAATCCAACCAAAAATCAAACCACCCTCAAAACCAGGAAAAGTTTGCACATGGTTTAATAACTTATTAAAAGAGATACTTCAATGCAATTTATACACATAAAAACTAAAGGAATAAACAACCACAGTTCTTAGTAGCTATATATGCCATAGGCCTATGTGGTACATGCCTTTCCATGATCCCATTCCTAATTAATTGCTCACTGAATATAATCTCCTCTTTGATAATTTTTTTTAATCAAGAATATTAGTGCTAAGGTTCCATTTAGAAAATGCCCTGTCCCTGGCTGCAGCTAATCACAGATCTTAAAATGAAAAATGCAGCAAAATAGCTAATAGACTTCTATGGCATGAAAAATCCAAAGATAAAAATACCAAATAGAAACCTTAACTTTGTAAGTTATTGACTTAAGCCCTTAGGCTTAAAGGATTTTTAGAGGGTTATGAGGATTTAGAGATCTCTGAGATTATGTCTTCATTTTATCTAATGTGGCTTTAATTTATGATTTGGGAGTTTAATTATTAACTAAATTTAATCTTGGGAGTTAACACGATTGTGTCTTTAATTCCATTTTGTTGCTCTTTTTTATATTCCTCCCAATGTAACAATACTCCTTTGGTGCTGGAATACCTGTTATTTACTGATAAAATTTAATACTGTTTCTATTATACAGTAGCTATAGCCATGGATCCCTAATTGATACCTTATTGCACTAAAAGGCCTGACAAATTTAATAAACGATTTTCCTTTCCATGTAGTAGGGGCTGTGCATGAGTAGTCTGATGGTGGTTTTGTTTACATTTTTTCAAGCGAGAAACTATGTAATTTCTCTTCTTTTACTTTCCTTTTTATTTTTAAGGATGTTGTCGTTTACAAGTGACCAGTGCTAAAGATCTGGTGGGTTTATCCTAGCAGAAAGACAATCTTTCTGCACAAGTGAGAAAAAGTAATTAGAATGTGTATACAATCCCATCGCGTAGGATAGGCCTTAGAACAATATTGGTTAAAACTGGTCCATTACCTTCTCTGAGAAAGAACAGATAAAAACACCCTTGTGCCTCATTGTCTCTGCTTATGGTCATGCTTGCTTTGGTGCTTTAATATTTCATTAGTTGTTTTGTTTTCGTAGTGTTGTTTTTAACTGTAAGGCATATCAATTGTTCAGCCCCATGAGCACCTCATGGGGAAGGAGGGCACAAGCTCAGTTGTTTGCTGTTATCATGATGTACTCAAAGCGAGTTGAAGCACACTGTGGCATAGAAATTGCACAGCAGAAATAAATATGTGAGGAGTGCAAGACATTTATGTCTGTGCTTTGGCTACCTTGTTATTCCTTTAGGCATCTTGTTACTACATGTAGCTTCCCTCATGTTTTATAACCCAATTAATTTGGTAACCAGCTTAAAGTTATATGAACAGCCATGCTGCGTGTCACTGAGCATGAGTGTTTTCAATGGCCTTTGCATACTCCTCTTTAAGCAAATCAGATTGTCCTGCTTGAATCTGAGACATGTATCTGTTGTTTCATCTAGAATATGTATTTCATAAGTTTGTTGTCATAGTTCCTATACAGGCATTTCAGGAGGAAAGGAGTTGATCCTTTGCCTCTTGGTCGGAATTTCTTCGCGGTCAGGTGCAGCCCTCTGTTGTGACTGGCACTTTTCTTTCTCTTTATGCTTAACAAATAACTTCTTTGTGGGTAGTTGATTTCTGTTCTGTTCTAGGAAAAATAGGCTAAAATATCTGCTGTTCCATGGTGTCCAATATTCATTCATTTCGAGGACATACAGATAAAACTTCACCCCAAACCCATTTCTAGCAATGACCAGAGTTCTTGAAGTGACCTTGCCCTACAATTTTTGCTGGTAGTGACAGCTGCTGCCTGTGTCTACCATCTGCCCTTTCCTGTAATCACCTGCTTATAATCTACTAAAGCTCTTGAGTAGTTGTTTAAAAACAAGAGTAGTTGTCTAAAAACAAGAGCTTGTACTAGCCAATACCTGTTGGAACCATCTAGGTCATTCTACACAGGAAAATAGTGCCTAGAAAAGGATAGAGCTTCCACGTTGAGGATAGCCTGGGCAGTGCAGTTTAGGCATAAAAATAAGCTTAGACAGCACTTGTCCTTAATGGTAGAGGAGAGACAGGTTCCCATGTTTTCCTGCCAGACCAGTAAGAGGCTTAGTGATGGGAGGAGGAAGCATTTTACCAAAATTTTGCTGTTTCTTTTCTTTATTTTAATGGCTTGGAGAAGGTTTGGGGGGTTTTATTTTTTGTTTGTTTGTTTGCTTGTTTCTGCTTGAGTTTTTCTTGTTTCTTTTATCCTGAATCCTTTGTGTTTTCTTGACTGTATCTGCCTGTAAAAAATGAAGATTGTTTGCTTTATTGATAGGGCCTGAGACTGCAGAATCTCCATAAAATGTGGCAAAACATTATCTAATTACAGATCAATATGACCTCAGTAACTAATGAAATTTTATGGAACAAAATTGTACTAAAACCTCATTATCCTTGGACCTGACGTAAGTAATTGAATATCCTGATTTGTTTTTGTGAGGGTCATATACTGCAGGTAGGAGAAACTGTCAGTCTGCTCCAGAAAGGAATACTTGTTATCTGAAATGTGCATAATGTGGCTTAACTAGACTTACATCATCTGCACTTACATTTCTTATTCTGTGAACTGAAAAAGAATTAGGCTTCTCTTTTTAAATACAGGGTTAAAAAAAAATCCTAAAAGGATATAGGCTTTTAATGACACATTTTGAAGTTACTTATCAACCTGTTTACTTTTATTTGTTATGACTTGACTTCAAACAATTATTGTTCTGCCTTGTCAAGTTTCTTGTCTGCCTTTGTAAACATCTTGACATTATAAGGTATTTTAGTCCATCTTTAGAATGGACTCACATACGGGACATCACTCAGGAAGACAGAATATTGTCAAAGGGAATTACACATTTATTGGTAAGGGAGCTCTAGCTGTCTAGGAGGTACAGAAAATGCCTGTTACTTTCCATTTTCTCAACAAGCAAGTTTTATAAAATAACTGTTCCCACTTGCGGTAGTTCAAGAAGTTTAAAAAAGTTTGGAGAATGGCTCAAGAAAAGTTTTAGTCTTCAGGGTTTAACAACTGCATTTGCTTCTTAGACCTCAGGTTCTTAATCCATCAGGTTTTTAACCCAAGGAAGTGTTCACAGCCACTCGGTTTTATTTCAGCTGTTTTCCTATGTGACTGGCATTGCTCACAGCTCTACCCCAAAGAGGATTGCATGACTGTTATATTCATTCTCTTTCACATTCTCTACTGTCAGTGATGGTAATGCAAGATAAAAATAGGCTGTAAAATCCATGCCAAAACTGAAAATACCCCAAGATTAATGTCTTGGCAGAAGGATCTATCTTTTAGTTGGTCTACAGAAATGAAGAGAAAAGTAGTGCAAGGAAGGGAAGAGACCAGCATGACTGAGTAGGGAACTGCTGGTCAGACTAAAGGGAATGAAGCAAATGCACAGGCAGTGTAACCTAGGACAGGTAACCTGGGAAGAGTGTTAGAAATGAAGTTCAGTTGTGTAGGGATAAGGTGAGGAAGGCCAAGGCAAAGCTGGAACTGAACCTGTTCAGGGATGTAAAAATAACAAGGGCTTCTACAGGTATGTCAGCTGGAAAAGGAAGGTCAAAGAAGGTGTACCCCCAAATAAACAATTCTGGAAAACTGGTAACAGTGNATGGAGAGAGACTGTTTACAAGGATGTGGTGACAGGACGAGGAGGAGTGGCTTCAAACTGAAAGAGTGGGTTTAGATTTAATATTAGGGAAAAATCTTCACTGTGAGGGTGGTGAGGTACTGGGAATCGGTTGTCCAGAGAAGTTGTGGAACACTTCCCATTCCACATCCTGGGAAGCTGACCAGANTGGATGGACAGCAGGATGGGGACTTGGGGAGCAAAGTCGCTCTCCCTGTAGGTAAAGATCAGGTTCATAACTACCTGAGGAACCTGAAAATTCATAGATCTAAGGGGCCCAATGAGATGTATCCCAGAACCCTAGGGAAATTGGCTGATGTAGTTGCTAAGGAAGTCTCCATGATATTTGAGAAGTCATGACAGTCAGGTGAAGTCCCAGGTGACTGGAAAAATGGCAAAATTGTACCTATCTTTAAAAAGGGTAGAAAGGAAGACCCTGGGAATTACCGACCTGAATTGCTGCATCCCGCTCTGGATTCCCCAACACAGGAAGGACATGGACCTGTTGGAGCACGTCCAGAAGAGGCCACCAATATGATCAGAGGGATAGAGCACCTCTCCTGTGAAGACAGGCGGAGAGATTGTTCAGCTTGGAAAAGAGAAGACTTTGAGGTGACCTAATTTCAACCTTCCAGCACTTGAAGGAAGCCTGCAAGAAAGATGGAGAGAGACTGTTTACAAGGATGTGGTGACAGGACGAGGAGGAGTGGCTTCAAACTGAAAGAGTGGGTTTAGATTTAATATTAGGGAAAAATCTTCACTGTGAGGGTGGTGAGGTACTGGGAATCGGTTGTCCAGAGAAGTTGTGGAACACTTCCCATTCCACATCCTGGGAAGCTGACCAGATATGTTCAAGGCCAGGCTGGATGAGGCTCTGAGCAATATGGTCTAGCAGGAGATGTCCTTTCCCATTGTGGGGAAGTTGGAACTAGATTATCTTTAAGGTTTCTTCCAACCCAAGCCATTCTATGGTTCTGTGATTCTTGTGTCTACCTCACTTTTGTCTCATCTTCCCTGTGTGTCTGAAGTTTTTTAGACAGTGGTACTGTCCAAATTCCTTTTTCATTTTAAAATACTTTACCACTTGCATATCACAATTTTCAGCTCTCCTTTTCATTCTTTTACTCCGTTTCACTTACGATATTATATCAAAAGGTTGTTCTTGATAACTGCTAAACAAACACTGAAGAAAAGATTATACTGTAGCTGTCTTTTGCAAGCAATGTGGTAAATCCTGTTTATAGTAGCTGCGTTTGTGTTCCAAGCCATCAATTAGTATAAAAGCTGCCAAAACTCATTTTTGCTTTAGAAATATTAATCCTATTTCTGGGATTTTGCGTCCGCCTCTGGGTTTATATAAAGGTGACACAGAGCTAGTAAAATGCCTGCTGCTCACGGCCTATTGGGTTATCCTTACCTCTAAGTAATGGTGAGCCTGTCAGAATATAGGACCATGAAGACGTATCTTGAAGGCTCTCATTTCTCATCGCAAAATGAGAGATACTTTTCAGTACCTCAGTTCAATTTTCTCTTGGCTTTGTTTTCAGCTTTTGCAGGCTTTCTTTAATGCACTTGTGCTGCCAGTTCCATAGCTGTTTAATATTTCAATTTATATCAGTATGAAAAAGTGGAATTTATCCTTTCATTATTCAGCACTCATAGATGTGATTATGTGCTTTGTTTCCATAAGGAGGGAAAAACACTGTGCTGAAACTGTCCTTTTGGTCGGTAACAGAAATGTACAGGTCTTACTGCATCAGTGAAAGACGCTTCTGTACACACTTTTTGTGTATACAGAATCATTTGAAATGTGCATATGAGTTCATAAAATTTTGTTTGTGTGTGTGCAAACCATATTATTTCACAGTCCAGTTTGTTTTCATTTCAAATAAATAATACTTTGTTTGCTGATAACATTGTCGTATGCTACCGATCATTCCATTCTGATGATGGATTCCAAGGATAAAATGCTCTGTGATTTCTGAGCTGGAAATAGTAAACATTGATGTGCTGTCCCAAGATTGTTCACAAAACGGAAGTTCTTCTGATATCAAACTTTTGCTTCATCACTTTTTATTGTCTGTGTTTTTCAGAACTGTGTTCCAAAGTACAACTTCAAATATTTCTCTGTCCAAGGTCTCCCATTCACACAGGGATTGTGCACATTCCATTTTCTTAGGCATTGATGGATTTTCAGTGTGCAGATCCTTTGTAATAAATTAGTATTTTAAACATTTTACCTGTGTTACAGATTATATTAGGTGGAACGAATTCACTGATTCCTTAATTTTATGTTTATTGAAGAGAATAATTTATAAAAATATTATTTTATATTGTATTATATAAAGTATTATATCTAGAAATCCTTGTCCAGCTATTAATAGGAGGGTGTTTTTTTTACTGAATTTCGAGGGTGCAATAGGCCTTGCTAAATATTTGTGCAGTTTCTGAAAAAAGTATTTTCTCAGTTGTGTAGTGGCAGCCAGCAGGATAAATTAAGGATGAAGAGAAAATGTATTTTTATCCATTTGGTTAAACAGAAGTTCTACTTAGTTGGTTTACTTAAGGCATCCTTTGTGGTAACAGACCAACTTACATGATGTAGACAGTGTATATGAATTCTGTCTCATAAATTACATCTTATGGGGAGCAAAAGGAAGAGAGGGAAGAAATGCAGATATAAAGTGCACATCCTGAGACCTGTGCACAGTCTGACAGTCTTTACATCATGATAAAATATAAGCACAAATCTTCACTTAGTGTTTTTTTCCTTATTTTTTCAAAGTTTTGTATATACATATAATGTTATCTTTGCATCATTGAAACAGTTTTCTTAGTCAGATTAATAGTGCTTTTGCATCATAATTGTTCCTGTCTGGAAAACATTTTCACAACATTTGCCAGTGTATAAACAATAGCCATATAAATCTTCATATTTAAGATAAGTTTCATTTTAATGAATTTATCCTGTGGGGTTTTTTTTTGTTCGTTTGTTTGTTTGGTTTTTTTTAGTAAGATCTGACTGTATCTTTGTGCACCTGCAGCCTCCTCATTGGTGGGGCAGTGAAAGAAGTAGAAAAGACCATAAGGCTGTGCAAGGGCTTCTCAGCAGTAACAAAAACATCTACGTGTTAACAACACTGTTTTCAGCACAAATCCAAAGCGCAGCCCCATAGCAGCCTCTGTGTAGAAAATTAATTCTATCCCAGCCTAAACCATTACATATTGAAAATTGCATTACAAACCATTACAGATTGCAGGTCCCAAGACCTGCAACACTCTGGATAAGCTAAGTCTATGATCAGTATGTGATCCAGGATCTGTGAAAATGTTGATTTCACTGAAACATCTTTCATTTTTGTTGGTTTTAGTGAAAATTTTGGACATGCTACACTTGCTGGTCTGAAACTGGAATAGATGTCAGATATGAAACACAAACAGCTATTCAATCTGTAAAGGACTGATATATTATGTAATTTATACTTGAAGGAAGAATGTCTACTGTTACTTAAGTGTCCATAGATCAGTGTAAAGCAGGGTCTCTGCATCTGAAGAATAAATATTAATATTAGGAATTTCCCCATTAAATATACTTTTTTTTCTTAATATACCATATTCATACAACACAGTTAGTGATGCTTTTTTCAGACGTTTTAAGAACTGCAAGGATCACCACTGGGTGTTTGCTTTACTCCAGCCTGACAGCTGATAGCAATTTTAGCAAATAATTCCTGCGTCAAAAAAGTAATGGTAGATCAGTAAGGAGTGCTCCTTTTGGAAGGACACCAAATCTTGCTTCGAAGACTTAGAATGAAGACTGTATTGCATTGTTGATAAGATGATAGTTTCAGAGTTCAACATATATAGCCTCATTTTTTATTTGAATCTGTTTGGCTTCAGTGCACAGACACTGGATATTAAAACTTTATTGTTTATCAGATAATGATTATTTCACATTAAGGAAGTGAATTAATCTCAATTACATAGTTACTGGATGCACCTTATCTGCCTTCAGTTGGCTCTGTATTGCATTGAGAAAGGGAGATAAAAATTGCTAACCACATATCACAGTTCTATAGTTTGCATGTTGTGACCTTAAAATATGCAATCACATTGTGTGGGTGGCGTTTAGGAACAGCTGTTTGTGACCAATTCAATTTCTTTAAGTGAGATAGATTCCAGAAACAGCTGGCTATTACGTTATTAGAGATTAAGTCTTAAAGACACTGCAATTAAAATAATTATGTTATTGTTTCCTTCTGGCTGCAGAAATGCTTCTGGGGCTATGGAGATTAGTCTTGTTCACAATGACTCTATATTTAGAAATGACTGACTTTTAAATGGTAAAAGAAAAGTATGTGACTCCAGTATAGCTTTTATAATAGAGTTATTACTTGAAATAATTTTTTTCTTCTTTGTTTCCTATTCCACTGAGGAAGCTTGCCACCCTTGGAGCACCTTTAAAAGTCACTCTGGGCAGGTGTAGAGCCACTGAGAACTGCAGTTCAGGAAGCTTTGTCTCTTCTCTGCTAAAATGAATGAAATGCTGTATTGAATTTGGATTATATAATGAGGTTTTCAGTGCTGTCTTCACCATCACATTGGTTTTAATTGATGTCAGACCTCAGGTACTTTTACTAACAGTCGTGAGGACACTTATCTTTAAACTTACATAATCACTCAGCCACCATCCTCTTCTGTGCTACTCATGGGAATTGAGTCATTCCCCCAAAATAACCCTGCAGAGATCATGTCTCTTGAATCCTCGGAATTCTTTGGGACAGCTGTGTTGTTTGCTTTTTGAGTTTAACTGAAAATATTAGACACACACCTCTCAATATGGATAGAGGCGGTTTTCTTTACAAGACCAGGCAATTTTCATTTCCCTTAGGAGCTTTGTCTTCAGCACTACCTCTTTTTTTTGTTTTTGGTACAGCCCAAGCCAGTCCGTAGTGTGCTTTGGAGGGAGAAGGTACAGGAAGAATGTTTTCACTCTGGTTCCAGATAGTGAATAAGTTATTTGATTGTGCCCTGGAGAGCAAAGCAGCATGGCTTGCCAGTGAGCTCCAAGTCGCCTGCAGCACCTTGGGAGTGAGACCAGATGGGCTGGGAACCTGCCCAAGCCCTGGCTCCGTGCGCTGGCTGCTCCTGCCAGCCTGCCTGCTGCACCCTGAGCTCCCATCAAAGGCACGTGAGGATCGTGCTCCAAGGCCGGCCCCTAAGGCAAGCCAGCGTTTGAGCCTATTTCTAAGAGGCTAAGTAGGCCCTTGGGTCTTCTGGCCATACTTAGCACTTTCTGGAACAGTAAGGGAGAGATAAATCATTTATAGAGGGGAAAGCTGCTGCTTCTCTGGACTGATAGGGGAGGCTGGTTCTAAAGTGCTTGTCAGTCGGAAGTGATGCTGAAAAGTGCTACAATGTCATGATTTCCTGTTCTGAATTCTGCTGTAGGGGTCTTATTAGATAGTCTGGAGGGGAAACAGAAAGTAACAAGGACAGAAAAATTAATCTTGCCAGTAAGAGATGGCAAAGGCTTTTTGAGTAACCATCATGATTTTTCAGATGCAAAATGTCAGCCTTTATTGTGTCTGCGTTACCAGGCACGCTTTAGCTTGACTGTTTAGATTAGAGTGTTTGTTTGTAGCTCTGAACTGTGGCGGAAATATGGGATCAATATCAGCTAGTGCAACTGTAATTCCTCGTCTGATGAAAGTAAAGTGATAGGGAATGAAAGATATTTTACTAACTGGAACTATTTTCCCTTGCCATGCTAAAAATCTTCTACCAAGGCCCTTCTCACAAGACTCCTTCATATGACCTCTGGTTGGACCCGAGTTATCAAAGTCCTTTTGTGAACTTGGTACAATGATGAATGTTCAGAGACAGTGAGAAGCATTACCTTCCCCAGAACAGAGACATGAGCACTGATGGTGGGCTGAAGGTGTGTATCCACAGAGTCTGGCTACTCCTGTCTGGCTACCCAGGTATTTTCTTCCCACAGCAAACAAACTTTTGAGGATGGTTGTATTGGGTCTGGCTGAGGTGTTCATTTTCCCACAGCAGCCCTCACAGTGCTGTGCTTTGCACTGGTACCTACAAAGGAGTTGATAACACCCAGTGTTTTGGCTACTGCTGAGGAGCACTGGCACAGCATCAGTGATGGCTCTCAACATATCCCCCCCCCCCTCCATCAAGGGACTGAGGGTGGGCAAGATCCTGGGCGGGGACACAACCAAGCCAGCTGACCAAATTAACCAAAGGGATATTCCATGCCATATGATGTCAGCTCAGATATAAAAGCTAAGAGAGGGAAGAGAAATATGGGGGCATTTGTTATTTACAGTGTTTGCCTTCTGGAGCAATTGCTCCGTGTGTTGAAGCCCTGCTTCCCAGGAAGTGTCTGAACACAGCTTGCTGATGGGAAGTAGAGAATAAACTTTTTTCCCCTCTTTGCTCATGCACACAGAAACTTTTGCTTTTGCTTTAGTAAACTGCTTTATCTCAACCTATGAATTGTTTTCCATCTTATTTTCCCTTCCCTGTCCAGTTGGGAAGGGGAGTGCTAGACCAGCTTGGAGGGCACCTGGTGTCCTGCTAAGGTCAACCCACCAGAACGGTGTACGCAGAATAGATAAAGCAACAGCTTAAATAACTGTGACACCGAGTCAAATGATTGACTCACCAAAGTTTCAGAAAGTGCAGTCAAAAAGAGCAGAGGAAGGTTTTAATGGTGGAGTCAAAGCACATGGGAAATAAATGCTAGTTCCACAAGCCATAACAAAATTGCATGGGAATGCAGTAGTAGAGCTATTCTTAAAATTCTGCTGCTATTTCTGAAGATAGGCAACAGTTTTGCTCCAATTAGGCTAAAATGAAGTAGATGCCTAAGACAGTATGGTGAAAACTGTGGATATGTTCTGTAATTATCCAAGGATAGTCATATTTAATAATTATTGAAGTAAACAGTGGAAAATATTTGAAGTGCTCCTGTGCAAGAAGCCACATAACATATGGCAGTCATCACCAAACCACAGTTGAATGACTGTAGGAGGACTGTGAACGACACATTTTGTGTCCTTCTAGGATAACATATTTTCTTTATATATTTTCAGTCCTTTGGGGTTTTATGGGACTTGGAGCCTGAATATCAAGTGTGGAGTGAGCAGTGAAACGTCTTAGAGGCAGAAGGGTGCAGCTGCGTCATTTGCCATGAAATGTTCAAAGGCTTGTTAGCATCAGCATGGGTAAGCTGGAGTGTTGCACATCTGTGCTGTAGAGTGGATTCATAGGGAGAAGCCTTAGGGTTAGTGCAGGCCGCAACTGGTAGATATGTGTGCTGCAACACAGAAAAAGTTACACTGAACATGAAATTGCCCTGATGTGATCGAAGACCGCGTAAGTTTTTTGTGTGTCTTTTCCATTGTTCTATATAGCATGCAGAAGCATTCTGTAAGAATGTAAGAAATTTGGAGCTATCAGGATCCTTGAAAGAGCTTGGGTATCCATCTAATGAACTTTGTAAACTAGATGTTCATTGCTTAGGTATTACTACATTTATTGCACTGAGATTTATACTTACTGATTTTTTTTTTTTTTTAAAGCTAGTAAGTGTACAATATTTACAGAATGGCTTTGAGCATAAACAGATAAGCTACAATATTTGTACCAAGACTGGTGTTAAATATAATGGGGCTTTATGTTGTCTCTCTACCAGTCGATCTCCTTCAGCAGTGCATCCCGTAGATTTACAGTTGTGTGTCATTCACTGTTTACCCACCTCACCCACTCATGCACCTCTGCAAACCTGCTTCAAATCCCAACTTGCTGTGGCCTCATTCCCTCTCCAGGCAGGTATTCGGCTCCTGCTGAGGTGCTGTGTGTGCTGAACAGTCCACTGACGGTGGCAGTGACCTCAGTTGTGATGAGTTGTCTCTGTGATCAGCATGTCTTGTCCAGTTTTCTGTTCCTGAATAAACCAAAGCTCAGATACAAACCTAGGCATCCTTTTAGGCCAAAAATTCCTTCAACAAAAATTTTCATTTTGTCTTACATGTAGATAGCTTTTAAGAGGAGATTTTTTCAATACTGTTAACACAGCCGGTTTCCTCAGAGAGCGTAGATGCAGGGGTCTGAAGAAAATCTCTTTTTGATTATTTGGTAGTCTTTTGTGACATATGGAAGACAGTTTAAAAATGGCAGTCATATCATCTTCTCAAAAGAAAAGAAAACATGAATGGAAATGCAAGGGAGCAGCACTTCACCTAACTTAAAAATGTGAATAGTCCTCTCTGGTTGGGTTCACCTCATTACAGGCCGAGTTTATAGTCTTTTTGATTTATGTTGGTTACTTTGGAAATAGACTTTTATGTATTACCTTTCTTTTAGACAGAAGTCTTTCATCTACCAGATAAAACTTGAATTCAGTTTTTCTGCAAATGCTGACAAGATAGGAAGTAGTTCATACTCAGGTGAGCCATTTTGCTCTTTATCCATGATATTATGGTGTTCTTGCAAACCTGAAATACTATTCTGGAGCATGCTTATAATAAAGGAAGGAGCACTCAGAAAACTTCCTGCAGTGACCTGTTGCCTTTGACAAACCTAATTAAAAAAGGTTATGAACGCCTTTTGTTGAGAGGTTCTCTGTTCTTTCAAAAGAACATGTTAATCAAGATGTGATTTTCATTTTTAGGCAGAACTCTCATTAGATGTTCCTGGGGTTGAAAGTGTTTTCCTGCTTTAATAATTTGCAGGTTTTAAAGGTTTTTCTCATCTCAGTTAGATGGGATGTCAGACATAATTTTTTTTTAGCCAACTGATTGGTTAGAATAAAAACCATTTCATTTTCAACCTTTAATTTTTAACTGTTGTATAAACTGGAAAAGCTGAATCTAAGTGTTTTCAAGTTAAAATATTCATGTTTTGTTTTAACTCTTTAAACAGAACATTTTTTCAAAACTGTTCCCCTTCCCTTGAAGTCTAAATGTTAATTGTAGCAGACAGAACAAAGGATTCTCCAGAAGAGTTTTATTTTAGACTGTTTGATTTAAGTTAGGGTAGTCTTTGCTGAAAATTTTTGGTGATGGGGTAGTAAGTAAGGCATAAGTAATTCTAGGTCACTGGGTTTGGCATGATGTCTGGCAGTGATTTCAGAGAAGCCTTCTCAAGATGTGCCTCTGGAACCACAGCCATGTAATTATTCTTTGCTTAGGAATAATGCTTAGGATGCAAGGCAAGGAATAAACAATAGTTGAACTCTTGGGTATAGTACAGCTGGAAAACTTGTTTCAATTCCATGTTGTAGGTCTACTTTTTATAAATTAATGCAGATTAAGGCCAAGCAAAAATAAAGAAAGGACACCCAAAAGTCTTTTAAAAATGACTTCTAGTAATTATCACTAAGCATTCTCTGCACCACTACAGAGAATTTAACAATACGGACACAAGAGTAAATTCTATTAAAATCTTTCTGTTGTAGCATTTAGTAACCATAGTAATGATCAGAGTATGAATTCCCTCATCATTGTAGTACAGTGTACTGGCAGAAGTATGATAGTAGATGTTGGCAGATGCTGTTCAAACACACAGAAGGTAAACAGGGAGCTGTTTAACTGACTGAAGGTCAGTTATTCTATAGCTAATAATGTTGCCCAGTCACCAGGCTTTGCACTACAACTCCTGAGGTATGGCAGTGATTTCACAGAAGTCTTTTCAGTCTCCTCAAGACACCTCTCTGGAACCATAGCACAAGCCATGTGGACACAGAAGCAGCATATGTCCAAGAGGGAGGCAGTAGGTTGCCATAGTGAATGTAAGTGTTGAACTGGTGTTTATCCACAACTAAGCTGCTTTAATGTTTTTACTCACTATGGAACTTCTAAATGTCTTTCCATAAAAAATTGCAATGTGATTGTTCTTTATCTTCATATTAAATCAGATTTTAAAGACCCTATATTTAGTGAGGTTTGACCCTTCTTGTGTATCAGGATGAATTATCGGTGTATTTTTTTTTCCACTGACTGAGCTGTGTGATTTGCAGCGCAGTTAATGATGCAGATCTTTAGCCCTGATAGAAGAGAACATGGAACAGCTGTCACTGCATAGCTGGGTCTGTGCTCCCTGGTTCCTGGCAAGACCCGAAAGACAAAACTGCTGAGTTTATGCCTATTACCCATGACCCAGATGAGGTTAAAACTGCTGCCAGTTATTGTGCTAGTAGCAGGGAGCTGAGGTGACAAAGGAGTTGTCATAGAAACTCCAAGGGGTGAAAATTCTAACTTTGTTTTTCACACTCAAATTTAAATTTCTGGATAGGCTTCCTGGTTTGATTTGGCCTTCAGAACAACCTCTCCTCTCTCTGTTTTACTGTACAGGGGAGCTATAGCAGTAGGTTTTTTCATATCTCCTGTAATCTTGTTTCACCTCTGAATTGTGGGTAACCTGATGTGTGCTGCTGTCAAGGTTCCCTGAACACGTCACAAACAAAGGAAAGAAAAATACCTTGGCTAATGACTGATGCCCGCATATCCTTCCTTCCTACCTTTTCATTGTCCTTGTGTCTCAATGTCTATTGTGTTTTATGTAAAAATGTTTCTGAAAACCAAGTACTTGACTAGGATGAGACTAAGACACCACATTTTTTTCCATAGTTCTGAGAATTTATCATGTCTGTTGCTTTTCCAGTGTGAAAGGTTGGGGTTTAGAGAGCATTACAACAAGAGAAACAGAAATGTCACTTCAGTTATGAAATACTTGTGTTGTCGCTATCGCTGTTCCCAGGCGGAGCGGAGAGAGAGAGATTCAGACCTCAGGAGTTTCAGGAGGAAGAGTGGTTTATTTCATTATTTAAGAGATCTTTTATAGGATAATTTTCTCATAGTTTAATTCGTTACTTCTCTAACCACCTTTCAGGGTGATTGGTCAAGCTATATGGAAAAATATTTTCTCTATTATACTATGAACAATTTACAGGTGTTCATAGTTTACAAAAACAGCTTCTGTGAGAAAGTTTTCTCTCTCATGGGACTAGAGAGAAGCAAGAAAAGTTCATGCAAGCAGCATTTTCTGTATCCACATACTTGGTGTGGTTCAGCTTCAGTTGTTCTCACAGCCTCATATCCAGCTGCATGGAAACTGATAAGCATTCAAATTAAGCACAAATACAGATTCTATTCTTTAATATCCTTCATTGAGTCATCTGTTTTCAGTGCTTCTGTGACAAGGGGTGTGTTTTTTTGTTCTTGTTTTCTTGTTGGTTTTTGGTTTTTTAATGAAATATTTAGCCTCTTTGTTCTTTATTTCAAGAGCAAATCTAAATAATTTCATCTTGAGGCATTTGTCTGACAAGGCATTCATGTCCCACTTTTTACTGTGCTGTTTTAAAATCTTACCCCCAAAGAATCCAAGTATTTACCACAGTTAGACTTTCTTTGTTTTGTTCTGGTGTGGTCCTGAAGGCTTTCTGGCTTTGAGGGATTTGTCAAGGTTAAATAAAGGAAGAGGGATTTTCAGGCATTATGTTGCACTATTCCTGAAGACATTGTATGGATGTTTTTGTTTGTCAGCTTTGTAACTGCTTTTGAAATCTCTCTTCTGTTTGTGCTGAGCAGCTACATTAAAAGGATGGGCTGAGATAATCCACATTACAGTGAGACACTGGCAAGATGGAATATTGGAAGCAAGAAAAAATTAAAAGAAAAATCTCAATGTGTCTTGGGATAATGTTCACCTTCTAAAATTTTGCTTCTCTTTTGTCACTTTAAACTGTTTGAATGTGCTGGTTACAAAAGCTTCCGTAAACTTTCAAGCCTGCTGAAATCATTTGAGAGTGCTAGCTTGAAGAGTTTGGTTATGAAAACGAATGACTATCTGCAGATGGACAAAAAGAGTTTGTGATGCAGATGTTCTTCTTTCACTGCCTTTCACTGTTGTCTGTGCTCAATTTCAAGGGTACAGATGATAAAGAGCTGCTCTTTACTGAGTATCACTGGGCTGTCTTCAGTCTTTTGGGGAAATGGAAATCTCTGCTTTCAGTAGAAGGATGTTTGATGCTGTGAATGCAAGTGGGAGTCTAAAATTACTAATGGGAATCTTTTGTGAATTACCCATATTTATGTAGATAACAGACATGAGCTAAATCACATATCCTTAAAACTGTGACTTGACATAGATTCTCAGATGAATGTGCACATAAGTGCATAAAATGCATGGAAAAGAAAGGCTTTACTAGGATGCAGTAAGAAGACTACAGTGGAAGTAGAGGTGGTAGAATGAATTAACTTGCCTCAGCGCTTTACACCCTGCAGGCTCTTCATAAAAACAACTGTCTTTATCAAGAGCCTGCAGAAATAGAAGTATCGAAACTTAATATTTTAGATGGTACTGTAGAGTTGAAACCTGGAAATCATTTAGTCTCAAAGAAATTTTGAAATCTTCTGTATTAATCCAAAGCAACAGAATATTCTGATTTAGCCAACCTCAGTTGGAGATCTGTATATAGCAAGCTGCATCACAAGCCTTTTGTTTTCTCGTGATCCCACTAAAGCTGAAAATGGAATGAAAAGCTGCTATTTTGTATTTAAGCTTTTGATTTGTAGTCCCAAGGTGCAATGGAAGATAAGAATTAAGAAAAAAGGAAGAGATTGGGACTGCCCAGGAGATTTGTTTGAGTTTTGGGATTTACTGATTCATAGATACAAACATAGTTGTAACTGTCAGCTGTTTCAACTGATGTTTTTAATATCTATTTGAGGACCCTAAATTAACACTTCACATTTTTCAGATGAGCAGCTTTGTAAATAAACATATTTGTCAATATTTACTTGAGCTACATGAACACTTTGAAAAGCTGTTTGAGGCTACTTGAGCCTCACAGTCCAGATTAAAAATATTTGGGTTTTTTTTTCTCCTCTGTGTAATGGTTATTTTGCCAACATTTTGCAATTTGGTGAGTCCATTGCCTTTTTCTTTAAAAGAAACTCATCCAAAGAATCTCTGTTTTATTCACAGAGTTTATCCTTTGTTCCTAATCAAAATGTTTTCTCTGTCTCACCAATACCCAGTTCCTTTTGAATTAGAGATCAAAGTCTGTTTGACTACAGATCAAGGTTCTTCCCATTGCACCTT